>LASR02012576.1:0-16637 GCA_001272965.2 Paraurostyla sp. PUJRC_G6
AAAACCCCAAAACCCCATGAGATACTGTTTTAATTAAAATGTTTAAGAATTTAAGATTATTAATTGTTCAGAAGTGTGATAATACATATTGCTCAACTGTGCCAAAGTCTTGAATTATGGTTTCCATCATTCCCATATCTTGCAAAAACTCTTCAACACTTCCGATCTTCATCATTCTGTCCTTGTATTCTCTGAATATTTCATCACATTCACTTATTGCTTCATGAAGGTTTCCATTCTCAATAAGCTCTTTACAGAGTTTCTATAAGTATAGTTCCTATTTAATTGCATTTGAAGGCTCATTTCCAATTAAACCTAATCTCTTAGCATCCCAACGCTACTTTATCAAGTCAACTAAGCGCATTTGTATAAGAAGAGGCCTGATTCTCTATAGTGCTCTTTGCATCTGATCAATTTTATTATCACTTGAGAGTCTTCTGCGTCTCACATTAGTAAGATCCTCTTGCATCTAAACATCGCTACTATCCATCTTAGAGATAGTTAAAACTTTCTTGCCAGTAGCATATTCGGATTATTAGCCAGTTGGCTTCAGCGTTTGATTTTGTGAGCCTTTATCATCTCTCATTCCTGAAATGGTGCATAATATAATGCTCAAGAATTTCCTTTTATACTATTCCCAGATAGGGAACTGGCAGAAGACAACGCATTATGTCAGTTGATAGGCAATCTAATCCAACTTGAAATTGTTCATTTAATTCAATTAGCCGTCTCCATCATCATCTGGTTCCTCTTGCTGGGATGAGCTTTAATCTTCCATGAATTTCTCTTCCTCTTCAATCTCTTCATATTTCTTTTCCTCTTCAAGCTTTTACATAAAGTCTTGCTTTTTCTTCATGCCTTATTCCAAAAATTCTAAGAGTCTCTTCTCTTGTACAAAAGTAAATTAAGGATTTTCTCTATCTTCACTTTATAGATAGTACTTATCTGATTTCTTGAGAAGGGAGCAAACCATTGAGATGAAGAAAGGAATTAAATGCATATTATGCTCTGGTCCACCACCTTGAGAATCTCTTGAAAATGAATCTTCATATGCCAGTCTCTTCATTAACATTTTAAAGTCATGCATAATAACATTAACTTTATCTGAATCGCTTTATCCAACAGTTTTAGCCAATACTTGGAAGTATTTCTCAACCATGCTGAAGTAAGAGTCCTCTGGTAAATTACCTCCTTTCATTGGGAATAGATTGTTACATTTAGTATGATCATTTCTAATCACAGCTCCTTCCCATTCCTTCTTTGGTTACTTTAGTGATGCATCTGCTCTATAAGCATTCTGATGGCACAGGAAATGAATATAGTTGGAATGAGTAACTGTAGTATAGCCATTTGTGTTAATGAATCCACTGTTATTAGGAGAGATCTCACTAATCTTGAGCTTCTTAGAAAAGACATACATACCTAGAATATCTGTTGGCTTCTTGGTATAACCATCAAGGCAAACAATGCATTTTGGACCTTACTCTTCTTAGAGAGAATCGGTTTGAATTTATTTGAGGAACTTGTTCACTCCTTTCTTTTGCTGCATCTATCTCATGATTTCCTCTTTCTTTCTCTGAGCTAGTTTCTTTTTCTCATCATTCTTCTAGTCTATTAGCCTCTTAAGATAGGCACTTACTTCAGCATCATTGGTATGGTTTTTATTAGTTAGACTATCAACTATTTCTTTTGAAAGTAAAATGAATTGTTTTTCTTTGAATTTTGCTTCTGTCAAATTATACAATAAATCCAAAACATTAGCACTTTATAATATTTTCTATGATTCAGGATGATTCTTTACCAAACCATGGACGATTCTTAATATATTCTGATTGCTTAGCTTAAACTTATTTAAAAGCTACTCACTATTTGATTCTCTCATTGATACATTTATCAAGAATTCAAGCATTTATTTCATATTCTCATCTTGCTTAAGAACTGAGTCTTTTAAGAAATTCTTTTAGACTGGTGTGCTCTCTAATATTTCAATGGCTCTCTCAAGATTGAATTATGCAGTAAATTTATGTTTATTAGTCCAATTTGTTTGATTAGTTGCATTGTCTAATAGTGAGACCTAGCTTATTGCCTGTGAAATAAAGTCAGCAATGATCTATATAGCTGAATCGTCTTCTTTATTAATAAGGAAAGGCAAGATTTTAGAAACAGCTCTTATTTTCTTAGAAGTCTTATCTAGTGGTACAAGATTATGAGTCATTTCATTGCATGCTTCACTCATAATTTGAATGAAGATCTCTACATGAGTAGCAGCCTCAGAGTCTTCTGTAACTTAATCGATTTCCATTTTATCTTGTCCTTCTACCTCCTCCTCTTGGTTAAGATTAAGCTCGGAAACTATTTACTCAAGAATTGAGAGAATAGTATCAAACAGAGTCAGTCCTTTTTGGCCTTCAATCTAGCTCTACATTCCAACTGATTCGAATAATCTCTTAGCTATGAGACCAACAGCTTGCTTATTCTTTGAAATCTCTTGTCTGTTTACCTTTATCTTCAAAGAGTAAGTAATCAACTTAAATAGCCATTCTGCTAGATACCTTTGCTTGTGGAGTTGACCAAAACTTGATAAAACATTCAAAAGGACTTTTATTCCATTAGTGTTATCGCCATTCTTTCCATCAAAATATTGGGTTAAGACTTAAGTTATTCCAAATTTCTTCTCAATGTTTGCAGGATTTTGATCTGCTTCACTACCATCTGATAGTGATTCAACACGATCCTCGGTGGCTTCACCATCAATACCCATCAATCTGAAAGTTACACTCATTGGTGCTAGACTTGTTTTGGGTGCATCCTCAATATTTGGAACTTCATAGCTATCTGGATCTCTTTGTTTGCATAGTGCTGGCCAAAATACTTATTCATAGACTTGCTTAATTGTTAAGTCCATACCTACTAATTTACCAGCAACAAGTAATTCTACTAATTCAGGTTCAGCAAGTTCCATCTCTTTGCAAATTTTAATTCTTACATCTGCCATGGTCTTTCCTAGGGAGGTGCTTGTGTATGGGTTTTTAGACATTTTTCCTCTGAAATAGAACTCTTGAGATTAAGCCTTATGAAGATTTAGCTAATACTCTGGGTCTGGTTTTACGGGATCAATCACCTTGCAAATTTCTTCAAATAAGAATCTCATCTCTTAAAGATCACAATCACCGCTTTGGATTATCTTAATACATTCTAGAATAAATTTGGCTTTATCCTGGTCTTTCTCTGAATGAAGCTCCTTAAACATTCTCTCTAGTTCTACTTCACTATTTTATACAAGCTTATTCTTTGTCAAATTTAGTTTTCTTATCTTTAAGAAACTTTTAATAACTAAGTTTACATTGCTCTGTATTTTATCTTTCAAATAGGATGATTTTTTGACCATTGAAGAGACCAGTGTGACTAGTCTTGATAAGAGCTAACCTGTAGAAATCTATGGCATAAATCCATCTTAGCCAAGTGATTATTTTTAAGTTTCTTAACCCACAAGGTTATTTAACTCAAAATCAATCTATGTAAATAGAATATCAAAGGCATCTACATAAATTGAATCAGAATCTTTAGTGATTGGTTATGACAGCAGCAATTCAGATAAAATATCAAAGTATTACTCACTTGAATGAGATGAAGTTTGTAATACATCATTTATTACAATCAAGGTCTACTATAAGATTTTGGGATGAAGCTACTTATTTTATTCAGATAAGAATTTTAAAATCTAGGAGGCTTCTTCTCTCAGGTCCTAAGATGAAGGTATAATCAAGCTTTCAATAACAAAATTTTTATCAGTGAATCCTTTGATATTTTCAGTAAAGTATTCACTTAAGCTCTTATCTTCTGCTTTCTCAAAAAGTAGCTCAAAGTTTTTAATTAGTTCTGCCTATATCTCATCTATTTTCTACTCTTCTTAATTATTTTACTTAAGCTTAATAATGGCTCTTATATATTTCAAAAACTATGCTCCTATTTAATCAGCAATTGAAGCATTTTTCCTACCTTCTATTAGTGCTCTAAAATAGATCTTCCAGAAGTATTAATAAATTTGATTGAAGAGATTTTCTTTTCCTACACGCTTTCTTTTCACTTGAATATCTAGCAAGTCCAATACTAAATCAGATTCTGAGCTTATATTCTGAGATAGCTAATGAGCTGGGATTGTATCTTTTTTAATGAAGAGATCGTTCTATAATCTATCAAGGATAAGTCCAGACTATTCTTCATCATTAGAAATTAAAGAACAAATTGCTTTTCTAGCAGGCAATTATAGAGAATGAGAATGCATTCTTAGATTATTGCTATAGAGTAGATCAATAAATCCTTACTATTTGTAATATTTGCTAAGATTTTAGGATGTAGATTAAACGAAACCTAATTGTGCTTTTAAGTATTCCTAGATGCAAGAGAAGCATGATTATTAGGATTAGTTCCTTTGATCTTAAGAAAGAATTTTATTCTTTTCTTATTAATCATCATCATTTGCAGATGTTTGATTTCCATGAGTAAATTATTCAATTTCACTTTTAAGTATCTTCACATTATTCAAGCTTTTCATCATTTTTTGATAAAGGTCTGCGCAATCTTCTCCATACATATCCTAAATAATTCTGAGAGTATATGTTTCTTAGCCTTCATTAATTCTTTTAACTAATTGATTGATGAGAACTCTTCTCTTCATTAATTGTTAATAACTGCTCTGGGCAGTTTAGAGATGAGATTCAATCTGTTAATTAGCAGTGTTTTTCTATTCATCATTTTCAATCTTTTCACTTGCAAAACCTGATTTCACTGTCATAGAAAAATCGAACTTAGCAAATCTAGAAAATCCACATTCATTGCAAAGATAGGCATCTGGCTTCTCATAATTAATATTTCTACAGAAAGTACATTACTAAGCATTCTCACCACATTAGTTACATATACCATGTTTACCTTAGACTTATTTGCCACATCTGGGGCAATTCATATTTTCTTTTTCAAAGCCATTATTTTGAACAATGTCTAGTTTATTATTAGAAGAAGGCAAACCGATCTTGTTAATCAGTTCTTTTGGTAAAGTTTAAATAACAGTATCAATGCCAATCACTTAAATGTGCTATTGATCTTGGTGAGGACCTCCTTTGCCAGAGGCTGGTGGAGCTCTGTCTTTCCCACTTAATGGCTTACTAAGTGTTACGGTTTAGAACTCAATCAGAAGATTTGATGCATTAATTGGTAAAGCAAAGTCTACTATCACAGTCTTCTAAGCTACTTCTACTTCAGTTGATTTTACTCTCTTCCAATAATTCCAATTATTTTTCATGTCTGCTAAATCCACTCCCTACTTATTGTTAACATAAAAGTTAAGAGTTTTAATGACCTTTACACCTTTAATATCATGAAGACTCATTTATATTTGCTTTATGGTATATGTAGCATTAAGCTTAATGATCATAGTTGAATCTGTATATTTTGCCTCACTCTTTAAGTCATTTAATCTAAGATTTTAAAAAGGCAAACTTCTTTGTTCATAGCATTTACTGCATGCTTCAGTCTCAAGCATATATGGATTTGTTATTTTTCTATTTTTGCCTGCTGCTGAACTTAGTTATCCTCCATATCCAAATAATTCTGGTGAACCAAATGCCCTTGGACTTTTATTATTATCTTTAGATTTTTATTGAGGCTCTTAATAATCTATAGAGACAGATTCTTATGAAATAGATGATTAAAAGGCTTACGAAACTCTTTATAGTGTTGAATAAAGTTCTAAATTGGGATGTGCTGTTAATTATTAATTATTTTAGGTGATTTCATTATAAATTTCTTTTGAAATAAAATGTATTTGATCCTCTGAGAGTTTATTTTGTTGAATTTCTCTATTAATTATATAAGAAAGAACTGCTATAAATTCCTACGAATTAACTCCAAAGCTTTTTAATGTTGGAATCTTATCAATCATTATATTAATGAGCTACTGATTTTAAGTTTCATATATTCCTTTTAATATATATGCAGCCACTACTCTTAGCTGTTTCTTATTTCTACCTAGAGTAATGCTATCTATTAATTTATTAAGTTCAATTCCTTTTACTGCATCTTTCATATTAATCAATCTATAAGGTTCTACCTTATCTTCAGAGCTAACTTAAAATAGTCTAAACATATCAATATTTGATTCTGCTTGCAAAAGCTTCAAAGATTTCACAACTGATAACTAATTATTCTGAGAATCTTAATTCTCAAAAGATAATGCGCATAAAGCTAATGCTAGTAAAGAACTATCTTCATTTAATTATAAAGATGACTCAAATAGTAAAGTTAAGAGATTTATTGATTCATCTTTTTGCTCACTTATGAAATAATTCCAGTTTTAACTTGATTGACTAGCTTTAATCCAGAGTTATTGAAGTATATTGTGAACCTAAAATTGCATATTGAAACTCATTGAAGCCTTTTTCTTAATAAAGTTATGGTAAATAGGGTTAAATGCTTGAAGAAATTCTTAGAATACAACAAAGCTTTTTATTTATTAGTTTATTTATTTTTATACTTTTTCTTTCAAAGCGTTATCATCTAGCTCTTCAACAGGTAGTTATTTTCTCATATTATTAGTTAAAATCTATCTAATAGATTATTCTCCAAGTTCTGATAAGAAAATACTTGCTGGTCTTTTTAAACTAAGATCTCTTATTGTTTCGATTAGAGATTATCTAAGATCATCTGGGATTTCTTTGAGAGAGCTAATCAAGAATTGTATTAATAGTAATACTTAAGTGGGAATTTTCCTATCGAGGACTTCAAAAATATTATCAGTTTAAATAAACAATGGATGCCATTTCCAAGGTAATGTTTCTACAATTGGCTTTAGAAGCTTGACACCTGCAAATGCAGCACCAGAATTATCATTATTAAGATTTTCTTAAATATCGATTGGAATGTTTTCATTAGTTTTAATCTTATAAGAACATTTGCCTTCTTTGAATCCAAAATCATATATTTTTAATATCTAAATTGACCAATTCACCAATTATATTTAGCTTTAAGTAGAAATCTAAGATATTATTTATTCACGGACACTTTAATCAAGATTAAGCTTTTGTGCCTTAATGCGCAATCCATTTTTATTTGATTCTTGCATGAGAATATTAATCAATAGCAAGTTAACATAAATGACTTGAACTATTCCTTTATTTTATATTTCATATAACTTTTAATCTTCAGGTATTTTTTTGGATAAGGTATTAGAAATAAATTCCACGATTAGATCTATCAAGTATTACCTAAAATTAGAATAAACCTTAAGGCAATTTTATTCAAATATCTTAATGATCTTATAGACTAAACTGTAAGCTACATCAACTACATTACCATTAGAAAAAGTATCAATTAAACCAAATAGATATCTAATAATATGAGGAGAAAAATCAACAATCAAGAGTTAGTATTATTATGAGCTATCTTCATAAAATACTAGAGGTAGTTGGTTGTATTATAGTGTCTTTGCTGCAGTCTTTGAGTAATGATTAAGAAGCTTTAAAATTGTTGATATTGTAAGCTTTTATATTTAATCATCTTAGTTCATCAGATAAGGGTGTAATAGATTGAAGATCTAAGAGAAATCTTAGTTATCATAAGCTTTAATCATCATACTCTAAACATTTTACTCTTTAGTAATATCTATTTTATAGTTAATTTACTGATAGTAATTTGCAAGTATTAGTGAAATAATAGCATGAATATCTTTTTATGTATTATTGTCTGATTATTTGAAAAGTCTGAGGTAAATTTATGATACTTTGCTAATTAAGTCAGGATTTGACTAAAGGATAGTAAATACTTGTTGATGTCTTTTTCTAAAGATATTAGAGAGTCCTAAAATAAAGCCACGAATATCTTCAAAATCTAACTGTATTCCATTATAGTAAGATTCTAATTTTTCATTTAAAATTTGAATGAATAGCTAGTCTTTAATCGTTTGGTAATTTAAAGGATCTCCTAAAATTGAATTAGGCTTCAAAATCATTAGAACTTTAGACAAGCACCTTTTCACAGCAGAAGTTAAATAATTCTTTTATGAAAAAGATTAATCCATCATGCTCTAGAATAGGAAAGATTTAAGTTTATCCACGAAATTATTGAAAGTGTTATTATCAAACCCAGTATTAATATCAATATATTACGTAATAACATCAAGAGTCATTATTATTTCAATTTATCGACTATCTAAATCTTTAAGAGCATTTTATCTTTCTTTCCAAGTTATTAAAGGAATTCCTTTAGTTTTTAATAATTCATTTCTTACTTACTCATCATTACTTATTTATACTTCTTTACTAGCGCCAGTCTATAATTCCTTCTAATCTCCGACAATCTTTTCAAGCCTTCTCAATTTTTCTCTTAGTCCGAATTCTTTACGACTGCAAGCATAAACTTCAATTGCATAAATTTTAATTGGGCAACTATTTACGTCTTCAGTAGTAAACTCTGTTTCGATTATATTATTTGTTGCACCATAAATGACTTCTGCATCACAAAGAGGTAAATCGAACCATATATTGGGATATTTTGTCTTCAATTTAATAACCCTATTAAATATCTTGAAAGAAACACTGTTAAGAGTTTTTGGATTCTAATCTAATTTAAATCTTAGTCCAGTTATCACATGATCAGTTTAAGACATATCTAATTTCAGATTCATTTTTATTGCCTTCTTTGCTACCTCAGATATCACTGGGGCACTTGATGTTATTTTAGATATTGCTTCAAAAGTTGCTTTAGAAGTTTTAAAATAATTGGTTATATCACCTGAGATCTAAAGCTTGTTTTTCAAATTTGAGTCATTGAAAATGTTTTTCATTCTTTCGAAAAAGTTAATTGGCATTTTAACTTCTGTAGGCAAATCAGACTTTTTTATTAAAGACGATTAACTTAAAAATTTGCTTATGGTTTCTTACTAATATGAAGAGTCTGATTTATTATTTTGGTAATCTTGAGAAGTTTGATTCAGAGATGAATAAGAGAAAGAATTGCATGAACCATCAGAGTTCAGAACTAAGGTCCTTAGTTAATTTGAATTCTTATTACTATTTCTACTGAATGTCATTCCAAATGATGGAGTTAATCCAGTACCATTTTAAACACCTCTCAATATATTGATATCTACATTCTACTCGGATATTTCAATAATCATTGGGACTCCACTAGCAGTAGGATTATTAAGTTTCTTAGAAATAGTTTAGATTAAAACTTTCCCAATATTATCCCCTTTTTTCAATCCTATCTATCCTATATCTTTAAAATTAACCATATTTTCACCATATTTACTGTTAATACTTCTAATATTAGCAGTTTAATTTGTAGAATCATCAATGAGATTAATCTTAAATCCACTAAAAATACCTCTATCATCAATATTTTCAACTTATCCACAAATAGTAATTCCTCCTTAAAATGTAGCAAGCAATAAATCAGATAATTAGCTATAATAAATGCTCACGCAAGGTATTTAATCTTAAATTTAGAGAGATTGATCAAATTGCAAAGTTTTTGTTAGCATCAAGTCTGAATTATCATTAGCATTCTCCTATAGGCTTGAAGCTTCAACCATAGCTACATCTGATTTTTGAGTTTATAAATTTTATCCTGAGACTTTTAACTTGAAGGTAAATTATTAGAAATACACATTTCCTGTTGATGAAGCAACATAAATTGTTGTTCTAGCTTTTTATCCATTTGTATCTATAACTTATTCCTTTCCGAAGGTAAAATCTTAAATGTATCCATTAAATATCATGAAATTGTGGGTAGGTGAAATATTGTCTTCTGCTAGATCATATATCTTAATGAAATCTCTTGTAGCTACAGCAAGCATGGTCTATGAACCTGGGAGCCAGTTTATATTAACAATTGTTAGATCTTATGAAATGACTTCCAATAGCAAATCAACTGTTAATCTTGATAATACCTTTCCTTATTTTGAAAGAGTAAGGACTTCTAAGGACTAATTGCCAGCTACAGCCAAATAATAAGGATAAGAAGGATTGAATTTTAAATTTAGAGGATTGAAATTCAGTTTGCTATATGTTTCTATCTTATTAATGGCTTAACCTTCTTTTACTTCAAATTAGAAAGGCTCAAAAGGACTAGAGCTAGCATCATCAAAGAATTATGAACTTGCGTAGAAGGTTATATCCGTTTCTTTTTCACAAACAGCTACTAATCCATCCTTATTTGAATCAACAATTGACAGTAAATTTAGACTTTAATTCAACGTATTTTTTGAGATATCTTTGAGAGTGAAAGGGAAAGTTCCCTCTTTAAAAGCTTTTTTAGATACAGCTTAATCTTGAACAAGTTTTATCAAGGCTTTTGCAGAGCGGAGGCTTCGTATTTCTTTCTTTCTTGGAGAAGAAACTGAGCTCATTATCTCATCATTATCACCAGCATAGTTTTATTGAGAAGAACTAATTTGATCATCAATAATATTGAGTAGATATTTGAAAAGCTAATCATATTATCCTTACTCTTGTCTTAGTAAATTGCATACTTCTTCTATCAAAGCTAAATCTTCCATTTCATCATCCTTAGATGGAATAGCAATTTAAGAAGATTCTAGATTTTGATTAATTTCTTCTTTTTCATGGGTAAATTACTATGTATGCATTGGAGTGGATCCTCCATCTGATAAAGGATCTTCTAATGGATTAATCTATGAAAGTTGAGAAATTGATGATGAAGAATTTTTCCTCAGCATTGATAGAGGTCTTTACCCTTCATTGGCTAGGAAACTAAAAGTAGGAGGTTAAAGAGGTTTAGAATCTTTCTGAATAAGTTTCATTATTCTATGAACACTTCTGAGGTCGTGAAGAGGTTGATCTCCTTAATTTTCAATCAATTCCTCATTCTCTTCTCTCATAATCAAATCATCTTCAGAGCTTTCACTCAAAAACTAGAATTATCCATATTTTCTTTCGCCAGCTACTAAAGCTTAAGCTCCTCTTGAAAACATTTAATTACTTTCTCCTGGTGGTCTTTCAATCATTCCTCCGATATGCTAAAAGATTAGAGATGCTTCGTCTTCTTCATCTTCATCAGCAAGTTCAAACTTCTCATATTTTTATAAAAAGCTTGGAGGTGCCATTCCAAATAATCCTTGAGCTTATTGCATTTAAAGGCCAGAGAATAGTCTTCCTCCATCATCTAACTATCTAGGGGCACCAGGGTTGGCCACTGAAGCTAAATTTTTGAAAAACATGCCTTTTTCTTGCAAGTATTCTTCTTCCCTATTTCTGCGTCTTCCAGTTTGAGGTCTGGCATCTGCCCATTATTCACTTGGTTTATCACTTGGCTGCTAGTTTGAGCTACTTAGGCTTGTGCATTTGCCTGATTCACCACAATCACAAAAGAAATTGCTTTTTCTTGAATAAACGACATGATGACCTTTATGACATCTTCTTGCACATACTGAACAGCATCCATTGCTATTTGTAAGATTGCAAGTGTAGCAGAAATACCAGTGCTAATTTCTAAAATCTTTCTTAGTTTATGCAAATGTACAAACATCCTCTGGCTTTTCCATATACTTTTAATAATGCTGAGTATCATCTTTAGTGAATTTCTCTTACTTAAATCCTTCAATGTTAGTTTCTTGATTACTATTAGGCTCTCTTTTACTGTTTAATCCTGTAATATTAGATAATTCTAATTCTTAATCTTCCTATTGCTACTTTTACTATTCCAAGATCTTCTTCTTTTAGGCCTATGCGATTTTATCTTATTGAATTTTCTTTCTCTAATCCATTATCTATTAAACACTGTACTTGTATTGATCTCCCTCTACCTTAGAGAATTTTGATTGGCCGAGTTAACATAGCAAATCCAAAATTAAGAATTTAGTTGGAGCATTCTAAATAAGGTTTTCATTCTTTAGAATATGATCATTGATAAATCTCAAGAATTGAGTGTTGTTTTCAGATATAATCTAGGATATTTCTATAGTCAAGAAAATTAGTTCTTCTTTAATGTTTTATGTTTAGAGGTTTTAAATTAATAGAGAAAATATTTTATCTCTTAATTGATTTTTCTAGTCCTAATCAGGATTGTTTGTTATCAATGACGAAATTATTTTCTTCAATAGGGGTACCACACTTAATTGAAATAGTGTTATTATAAAATTGCTACTTTCTTAACTATTACATTAGAGAAAACTTTATCTTAAATAATATGCTAAAACGATGGCTTCAGCCTTTTATGAGTCCTTTTCAGTCATTATAATATCAGAAATGAAATTGAACATTTTCTATGCAACTAAATTGATTGATGGTTAAGGTTTTGCAACTGGGAGTTCAATTACATTAGATAATGAAGATTATTAATCTTTTGTAGCTAAACTTCTTTTAGCGAGTGCCCCTCTTTTAACTGGTGGCTTAGTATTTGAAAAACTAATTGTGAGCTATAGTCCTCCTTTCTTCTCATTAATTTGATCCACTTATGCACTGTCTTTAGATTCATTAAAATCTATCAAGCTTTGTTAAAGATATTGGAATGAATTTTCCCAGAGAATAGTTCCAAGTTAATCATTTTTGTTGGATCTCATGATTCCTTTGAAAAACTAAGAGTTTTCACCTTAAATCATAAAATAGTCAGAGATCAATCTAATATCTTCATTTGACTTGAAAGAGGAGGCATTAAGAACACCAGATACCTCATTACATAGTGTTAGGATAAACTTTCTCCTTTCTTTTCCAGTTTCATTGGCATTTTATAGATGATTATTAAGATATTCCTGGGCTTTTAATAAAATTGAAACACTGTGATCAAACTATCTTATTCTTTGGAAATCTTTATTGGCTAAATTGATGGCTCCAGTTTTTTATAATAATTTATCACTCGTATCATGGTCAAAAGCATTGGTAGATTCTGAGAATTCCAGGAAAGGATTTTCATACTTAACTTAAAGCAAAGTATAGGCTATCTCTTTAACAATTTCTTTAAATTATTCTTGAGTATTGGTATTCACAAACTATACTAAATTTGTATAAATTGATTTCAATAGCAAACATACTGATATAAGAACTTAAAATTCATCTTTCTATATGCTGGATAATGCATGTGAATATAAATTTTCATCATCTTATTATGATTAGAGCCCAACAATAGTTTTGAAAAGTAAGGGTTGATCAATTATAGACTAAACGATCTTATTTTCATCATTTGATACAAACACCACTTACTATTAAATTTTACCCTTAATATTAACATTGGTCAATCTTATAAAGTCAAACAAAAGATCTGCATAATCTTAATCTCTTTGTCCACCTACGTTTTACTATTATTCTTTAACATCTAGGAAACTTTCCAAGATGCTAACTTATTGAGTATTAGATTTCTCTGATAAGAATTAGAGAAGCTTAAGTTATTATTGCATAAAAGCTAATTCTTCAGCATCAATATTTTAATTTTCTTTGAGTTTTTGAATGATTTTATTATTAAGTTGGTAAAAAGCTTTATCAATTTTGGAGTTAATGAATGGATTAGCTCTATCTTTTTCAAATTCTTAGAGTAGTTCTTCATATTATTAGTTTTAGATTTATTGATTAATTTCTAGATTGATTTTCATAATTTGTCTCAAAAGAGTAATGATGACTGTCTTCTAGTCTGTAGTGGATTTATTTGAGGTCAAGAGGTTATTTCTAATTTAGTGAAGGAATTTCTAAAGATCAAGTCTGTCTTTGAATTTTTGAATCAATTCATTATCATATATGAAGTCCTTAGAATTTAATATGCTGGCTGCAATCTTGTCAACTTCAGAAACTAGGCTAACATAGGAGTTGTCAGGCTCATTATCACCCATTAATTTAATCATAAATTAGCCAATAACTCCTTTAAATTTTGATAGTGATTAAGAGCTTAGCATAAGCACCTACATCAAATGCAAATTCAAAAAATATTAGCCTTCTTTCTGCTTTTCAATTTCTTAGAAAAAACTATCAATAAGAGTCTCTCTCCCTTCTCTATTATTTTGAATAAGATTTATTATTCCAATATATAATAAGTATTTTCTCAAATTCTAACCTTCATAGATCTCAAGAAAAGTCTTAATTGGAGTTTTCTTCTATTATAGTTCTTCTGATGATTTGATCATAATTGAAAGTAATGAGAAATTAAGATCTGGATTCTTGATAAGGATTAAGAGTTTAAGAGTAAAGACTGTTAAAGTATTCGATTCCAGAATTAATCTTAGGCTCTATTAAAGAGTCTCTGAAATCATTTAATGAGTTTCTGCAGAGTATTTAATAGCTGGTTTTGTAAATTCAGCTAATATTCCATATACTAGGCGTACAATCAAAGATGAAGGGAAGTAAGCTAGCTTGAAAATATTTTTAAATAGAGCTCTACTAATTGAAATCTCTCCATTTTAATTCTTAATTTAGAGATATTAAGGTATCATCATTATAAGAATGCTTAAACTGTGCTTGAGAACATCATTTGAATCTATTTTATAAGCATCTTTTATATCAATCTGCTAACTCTTAATTTATTTCTTCTCTTTATCACCCTTTACTTCTTCCTGCTTAATAGCACTACCTGATTTCTTCTATGAAGAACTCTAATCTTTTTATGCAGAGGTTTGCTCCTTTTTGGCTTGATTTCAAGTTCTTATTCCTCCAGATGTTTGCTTTTCTTAGGCAGCTTTTGCTTAAGACTCAGTTTACTTAGGTTCTTTTTTAACAACTTTTTTGGCTGTTGTTTGACTATCTGTAGTTGAAGAGCCTAAATATTTGTTAACTCTAATGATATTGGTGACAATTATCATATTGCTCTCTAATTTATCCAACGGGAAGTTTCCTTTCTCTTTTTGAACATTAAGGAAGTATTGGATTAATGATTGGCAAATAGCCAAGATTACTTAGTGAAGTTCTTTGGCTACTTTCTTAGAACTTTTGACCAATTTAAGCAAAAATTTAAAGTCTGAACTATCCTTAATGATTGAATCAATATTTTCTACTATCTTAGGTTTCACATTTAGAGTGAGACTTTCACATTGATAAGCTGTCTAAATCATTATTTCTAAGCACTTAGCAATTATGAATAAATTGTCTTTAATTTCTTAGTTATCAATTTTTCTATTTTATTGAATCAGTTCACTCTCTTATTGTTGGTCAATATCCATTTAGGTCTCACCAGCTTTTAAACTTTCTTATATTACTGAATAGCTTTCCTAATATTTCTCAATTAATCTTTTGGCTAGGAAGGTTGGGAAGAATTTCAACTTTAAAGCTGGTAGGTTATCCATTGCTCTCAAAAGTCTGGGAAAGAGGGTCGAAGATATTTAGAGCATTGATTCTATAGATTTATCATAGAGTTTGGTGAAGCTATCAATAGATTTGCTCAGAAGATCATAGATCTTTAATTTCTGCATATGTTCCTTGCAAACCTCTATGTAATCCTTTCCTTGTTATCCAGCATGCGACTGACCTTCCTTCTCTTCCTCATCTTCAGCCACTGACATCTCCTCGTCTTTAACATTAGAAAGCATGAGTTTGGCTTGCAAATGCTAGTGAAGCATGTTAGTCATTGTTGAATAGTCGATTGGCACGAAATCTAAGGCTTTCTCTAGTGAATCATTCTCTTCGATCACTGTGTTCTGAGGTAGAACTATCACATTGCTACCTTCCTCTTGTTTAATGAGAACTTTGCTTGACTGTCCACTCGATGGCTTGGATTTGATACCGTAGAGTTCAGGAGCCCACTCACTAAGTGATTGATTTAAAAAGGTGAGTGAGTTTGTGGGGATGGTTAATTTGTTAGCTCTTAAGTATCTATACTAAGCCTAATCATAGGAAGCTTTAGATTGGAGTGTAGTCAGGAATTTCAATATGATTGGCATAGTGTTTTGAATGAGGAGAGAGTCGTGATCATTCTTAGAAAGAACTTCTAGAATTCTCTTAATCAAATTCAGAGCTTCTGATGTTAATCTTTGATGAGTAGATTTCTCTGTAGAAATTAACCAAAGATATAAAATTACCTAGATAGTTATGACAGTAGCTGTAAGAATAGGTGCTTAAAATTGCATAGTAGGTCAATGTGACGATTTCTTTGAGTTTCAAACTCTCTGTCTCCATATAATCTAGTTATGATGATATAATCTATCATTTAATTTTACCTTTGAGATCAGTGAATTTCGATTGTATAGTGGTAACTATTATTCCTAGTTCTTCTTTAGAGAGAAGTTTCTTTTGTCCGACCTTTTCAGCCAAGTCTTGTATGGGACTGAGTTCTATCATTTCGTCAGGCGCTCCTCTGTTAGCTTGCGCTTAATTATCACCTGCGCCTGATGAGGAATTTCTGCCCGCATTTTGGTTTGATTCTGCTATTTGCTCATCTTATTCCTCCCCTGATCCTTAGTTCTGATCTATCATGGACTATCATAAAGTTAAAGATGAAGAGTGATTACAGCGATAGACTTGACCATAGCTACAGCAAGGAGAAGGTTGGGATCTGAAATAAGATCATCTTGTTGCTAATTTTCTGAGATTCTATTATCCATAATGTAAATTTAATATTATAGACCTTACTTTCTCAGCTAATTAAATACCTTCAAATTAATCAAGTTCGAAAGAGACACATTCTTTAATCATGGGGTTTTGGGGTTT
>LASR02012578.1:0-11158 GCA_001272965.2 Paraurostyla sp. PUJRC_G6
AAAACCCCAAAACCCCATTATACTATTTTAGAGGATAAATGCGAATATTATTTCTAATAGATAAATAATTATTGTAATAATGGGAAATCAAAAGTCCCTTTATAAAGTCTATTTCAATGAAGTTTATCTTTAAAGAGGAAGCAATCAGCAAAGGACAAAGCAGAGGCCTTAGACAAATATAGAAAATAACAGTTAATCATAAAATCCATTTCAAACACCTAGTTCTTCAGGTAGTAGTAGACAGACACCAGATAGTTAGCCCGTGAATAATCACGCATACAGCCAGCTTAGCATGCAACCTTAAGCTTAATAAACAGCTGTTAAAAATTTCAATGCTGGAAATGGTAGAGCTACTGCGGACTTGCAAACAAACAGTAGTCACTATTCAGGTGGAGGACAGAATTAGGGTTAGAGGCCTGCCAAAGTTGTAAAGGTAATTATTGATCAGAATCATTCGATTGTTATAAACGTCCCAGATAAACTGATTTAAGCCAGATCAGAGGATGATTCCTTGGCAGTTTCTCAATAATAGTTGTCAGAAATTCCAACTTGCGGTTGGTTAATTGAATAAGTTGAAATTAAATATGCATAGCTTATAAAAGAACAGAAACACAATGGCAATACTAAAATGAGGAAAAAACTAATTGTTGCTATAAAAACTGTAGATTAAAATGAGAACATTGATTTCTGGCTCACATAATATTCAAGGTAACTATCATCACTATTAAAGCTTTAATAATTTAGACCATTGAAACCCTTGCCGAGTAACTTAACTCTCGAACCTCACTACTCAAGGATAGTAGTTAACAAGAATAAGGCAGTTTTGACTAATGACTTCAATTCACTTAAGGTCATTGGGAAAGGAGGATTCTCAAAAGTATACATGGGTAATTATTAATAAAGAAACTGATGTTATTTTTAGTTCGTAAAAAGGATACTGGCTTGATTTACGCCATGAAGGTTGTAAAAAAAGATCAAGTGACTAATGAGTCAAAGCTCAGGCAGATCATGAATGAGAGAACTATTATGGAAGAACTAGCAGATCATCCTTTCGTTATCAAATTACATTATGCCTTTTAGTCTGTAAACATAAATTTTGTTATTAATTTACAAATTAGAAAGAGAATCTGCATTTTATTATTGATTTTTGTACAGGGGGTGAAATGTTTTATCATTTGCAGTAAAATGGCAGGTTTCCAGAATTCTTGGCTAAGTTCTATTTTGCTGAAATATTACTAGGCATTGAATATCTGCATTCTAAGAATATTGTGTATAGAGATCTCAAACCTGAAAATGTTCTTATTGATGTTGATGGTCATGTTAAAATAGCAGACTTTGGGTTATCTAAAATTTTTAAAAGGGATGAGATCAGTTTCTCATTTTGTGGCTCTCCAGAATATATGTGTCCAGAAATTCTTAGAAGAGAGGGCCATAATCATATGGTTGACTACTATACTTTAGGCGCTATCCTCTTTGAAATGCTCACTGGGCTTCCTCCCTACTACACAAACAACAAAAGTGAAATGACTAAGAGAATTCTTGAATCTGAACTAAGCTTTCCAAGTTATATCAATCCTGAGGTTGCTTCTCTAATAAGAGGACTACTTGAGCGTAATCCCTAAAAGAGAATAGGCTTCAGAAATGGAATTGAAGAGATTAAGTAACATGAATGGTGCCAAGATATTGATTGGGAACTTATCTATGATAAAAAAATGACTCCTCCATGGAAACCTCGTCTCGATTAGAGCAACTTCGACCCTGAGTTTACTTAGCTTCCATTGAACTTTGATGAAAGCCAGTTCAAAAGAGCTCTCTAAGCTGATAGGCAATTTTCATTTTACTATGAAAGTCCTCTATAATCATTAACAGTTACAGAGAACTCAATGTATGCCTCTAATCCAGATCTAAATAATTTAAGTAATAATGCTGAACTGTTTCTTCAATCAGGCTCTTCAAAATAGGCATTACTAGAGAGCTTTTAAAATTAGAATTTTTTGAAGGAGAGATAGTCAACAATTATGATATGTAACAAAGATTACGAGGATATATTTAAGTAATAAAAAACAAAGCTGCAATTAGACTTAGAAATGGCAATTAAAATTAATCAGAATTTAATCAGAGATGAAAGCAAAATTAATCTTGAGTTTAATGAAGAAGATGGGTGCACTACCTTTAAAGGCTTTTCATTCATCGCAGATTCTATAGAAGAATATGAAGTCAAAAGATAAATAATTAAATATCATAAATTGAGGAGTAAGCTAAATCATTAATTAAGGAAAGTCTAAGAGGAACATGGAATCGTTAGATAAAACAATCTGAATGATTTCTCTATGAGCTCACCTGATAGCTCATTAAGTATGACCACATAAACTATTCTGCCAACACCTCCTATACTGGAGGATGCATCAAGTAGCAGACACTCAAATCCTAGTGCTTATTATAAGAAACTAACTGGTGGAACTGCTGCTAGTAATAATGGGTAGAATAATATAAATGAATAGAGTTTTATTAGTGGGTCTCCTATTCCTATTTAAAATTCCATCAAGCAATAGTAAGTTATTGATAAAAAGCAAAAGTAGCAAATGATTATGGCAAGATTAGGGACTGATACTAATTCTGATAGGTCTCTATTTAAATCTTTTCAGCCTAGGGGTAATGATTTGAATAAAGCTAATTCATTAATGTCCAATATCAGTGGATCAGGTCAAAAGCCTAAAAAGAAGAATGAATTATTTAGAAGTAATGTTGAGTCCAATAATACTGGGAATAATCTTTTCTATGGCTATAATTAGAATCTTTAGTTATCTCATAAAGATTATCTTAATGATTCCATAAAATCATCAATCTAGGATGATGAGTCAATAGCTGAAGAAAGAGAATTATTCACTAAAGTTCATCAGACATTTCAGAATCATCAGAACATGAACTCTGGCATGGATTCATACAAAATCGAAGAGATTAAAAGTCAAGAGCATGAAGAGGAACTACAACATCTAGAGGATATTGGCTATAGTTTAGAGCTATAATAGGTTCACAGCTAATTGGAAGAATCCAAAGAATCTAGCCCTGAATATTCAATTGAAGATGATAATAGATAGAACACTGCACTAAAGAATGTTAAGTTTATCCTATTCTAAAATTAAAATGTATCAAAGAAAAAAGTAGACAAGACTTCATCTAAGTTTGTATCTAGCTAATATAATAAATCTAAGACTCCAAAATTAATGGTGACTCAAAGGAGCAGAATGGTTTAGAACTAAGAAGAATACTATCCATAAAGCAATTAGTATTCATCCATTTCCAGCAGTGCTAATAACTCTAGAATAAATAATGCTCAAGGAGTCTCCTAACATGCTTAGCAAAATTTTTCCATGTCTTCATAAGCTATGACTAATTCTAGAGATTATTAAAGTACTATGAATGAATTTAAAAGCATGTAAGAAAAGACCACTGACTATGCCAGTACTAAACACACTTTTGATCATTAATCTTAGAAAAGTGGTGGAGCTTAAGGAGCAACTATTATAAAAAAGATAGATGAAGATGAAAATCAAAGTGAAAAAAATAATAATGATGCTTCAGATGATTTGGATAAAACAGCTAATATTATAACACTTTAGCAATAAGAGAAACTAAACCCTTCAGCTTTTAAGAATCAAAAAAATTCACCAATGAAAAACCGTATTCAAGAAGCTCCCAAATATTTATATACTAGCAATAACACAAACAAACCTGCTATAATTTTGACTAGGAAACCAAATTTAGAAATTGAGACCTCTACTCCTACATCACCGGCACCAAAATTTAATTAAAGGTCAATAATGAAATCATAGCCCTATTCTCATCAATAATCATCAATAAATTTAGTAGATCAAATTGATAATAGCATTAATAATAAAGGGTTAGGAGTTTATGTATAGCTGAATCTAGTTCAAGCTGAAGAGGATGACTTTGAGATAAGCCACTTTAAAAAATTACCTCAGACTGTTAGAGGAAATTTAGGAGGAGCATTTACATTTGACTTAAATTAAGATATTGAGGGAGGAGATAGTTATAGAAAGCATAGTAATGGCTAGGATTTAATGTAAAAAGTTAAAACGAGTAAGAACAGTGGATTTTAATTTAAGTAAAAGTTTTCATTAGGAGGACAACCTAAAAAGATTAGCACTCATTAAAAAAAGAACTCTGCCGATTTCAGCGATAAAAATGATTTATTTAGTACTTTGAAAGATAGGTAGAACTTGGATTTATAATAAAAAATTTTATTCAAAAAAGAGTAACAAATAAGTGCAACAGTGACTAAAAATACCCCTACTAATTCTAATTAGAAAGCTATTATCATACCTTCTCCTATGAACTAAAGATAAAAGAAAAAGAGTATACAATTCTTTGATGATAACTAGCTAATTCCTGATACTGTATCTGAAGTCACACAATAAACCCAAAATTCATAGAGCAGTAAAAAGGATTCTAAGACTTCTAAAGTAGGAGTTAAGAAAATTGGAAATCTAAAGTAATCATAGACTCTGAAGAAAGGTACTCTAGCTACTTCATCTACTGTTGCTTTCTCAAAGATAGAAAGCTTGCAATCAAATATTGGGTATATACAACAGTAACTTCAATCTAATTAACTACTTCCACCAACAGCTAAAAAGACTATGAAAACAAATAAACCTCCATTGAATAGTAATTTAAAACTGCTATCAGATGCATTATCAGCAACAAAAAAACCTTAAACTATAGCAGGCAAATTTGCTTAACATAGTGGCTAAGGAACACCTTAAGGCTAGAAAACAATAAGTTCTGCAGTGAAGATTCATTCAAATTTATCATAGCCAAGTTCAACAAAAAATAACTCTTCTAATAAATTTGCATTTCCAGGTAGCACGTCTGAATAATCATAAGGAGTATTTAATAATTCTTAGTAATCACCTCCCAAAAAGCTTTTATCATAGAAGACTTAGGTTAACTAATTTAATAAGCAGCAAAAGAGTTTGAGAAGTAATTTAAGCAATAGCAGCTAGCACAATGCTAATACAAGTGGTATTACTAGTCAATAATTGAATTTAGATGAAACAACACCCAATTAAATTAAATAGTCAAAATTAGTTATTGGTAGCAAGATAGAAGAGACAATTTCAATGCCAATTCAGCAAACATAAGATAAATAATAAGTATCTATCACTTTAGCTAATAGTAGTAAGTTCACCATGAAGCCACCTAAAACTTCAAAGAACATAAATAGTGGTTAAATTTAAAAAGGATTTTTCTAATGAGTCCTTATATATTGCTCTTTATTTTAAGTGAGTTCAGTTAACGTTATGATTAATTGCTAATTAATTTTATATCATATATAATTATAATTTAATGGAGTCTCAGTAAGAATTAAACATAAAAGAGATCTGCACTCTTTGCTAATCTATGGCCTGCTGTCCTGAGCATTGCTGCAATGTATGTCTATTAATTACTGATTAATAATAAAGTGGGATTCATGTAACTGCAAAGATTGTGAATATTGTGTCCATTCCTCTGCTAGTTTATAAGCCTAATAAGATCCAAATATCTTTATAAAGTAAATACCATATTAGATAACTAATAAACTAGATCAACAGGGACAGAAGAAACTAAGAAGATAAAGAAATAGAAAAAAGGCTAATAAGATGTATAAGAATCATAAAAAATAGAGAATAAATTGTTGCTACTGCCTTCTGAGTAAACTAGAGCTAATGATGGTGCTCTCATTATAAATTATGAAGTTCCTGTCGGAGAAGAAGATGAAGACAAAGTAGTTTACTCTGGAGGAATAAAAGGAATCAGAGCCCTTAGAATGTAAAGAGATGCAATTAATGATTAGATTGAAGAAGATCTGTCTCAGACCAAGCAAAAATCAAATAAATATAATAAATACGAAGAAGAAAGCAAACGTTGAGAGATATGTGAATTATGAATATTTAAAGTAGTGTTGTTTGTAAAATAAGTGGCTGTTATTAATATGTTTTCTTAAGAAATAATCTTTAATCACATATTATTTAAGTATCTGCCCTGTAGTTGCTGCTTCTTAGCATTTAATTATTAACTTGGCGACTTGAAATGAGAAACACTCGCTGAAGATGATAAAATTTATCCACCTTGGTTAGAGTTTCTTTTGATGGTGTTCTAGGAGTTATTCACGATTGTCTGCACTTTTAACTTGTGAGTCTGCTTTAATTCGAATTATGCTGAGCTTATTGAAGATGTTAATACTTATCCACCTCCTCCATTCTTTTTTTAACCTAAAGTTGAGCTCAAGACTGTATTATATAAACCAACAGATGGTCCATTGTTTCCAGATTCTTCAATAGTCCTCATGAACTTAGGATTTTTGCTTTCAACTGCTTTAGCAGCTATAATTTAAGATAAATATAATTATATAATTACTTGAGTTGTTTTCTGTAGATACTGTGCATGATAAATTTTATGAATTTCCTTCTACTTAGTTACTTGGTGGTTAGCCTCTATTCATCTGCTGTTAGTTATCTACGAGATTAACATGCCCTCTGGGAGTTATTTATAATGCTTGAAGACTGTTACTCTACTGTAGAGTGTAATTTCCAGATGGCTATTGTTATTATCTTCCTATTTTTTGATTAAGAGTAGTTGCTATCTGCAATGTATTAACAGTGTTGTTTGTCTTTTTAGTAGTTTAACCTGATGCCTTAGAGGAAATGATGCCTTTTTGAGTTAGATTTGTAGTTGTAGAAGATGCTGCTAATTTTTATTATTAACCAGCTTTTTCAGTTTATAATAAGTAATTTTATGAATGAGAGGATATTAAATTAGAATTAGTCTATTGGGAACTAAGATTATTCTAAGGAAAGACTTAATGGATACCAAGAGATGATTTTACTCCGCCTTTGATTGTATTAGATATAACTTATTTCCTTCCTATTACATTATTCTGATTATTCCCTGCAAGTGTGACAGTCATTGTCAAAGGTGAAGCTCCTTATGTAGGTGAGATAAGCTTGGATAAACTTGCCAAAGAATAAGAAGGAGTCATGACTCTTACAGTATTAGCAGCTTGCTATTACTGCTAGCTAATATTTATTGAGCTATGCTACTGATTATTATTAGTGCTATACTATTTGCTTTACTGCTATTAATGAGAACTTATAAAAGTAGGGTTATAGAGTGATGCAGTATTGGTTGATGAATTAGTGTTAGATAATTGATTTTAGAACTATGATGGCTAAATTTACCCGAAAGTTAAAGAAGTAGATCCCATATCATACATGTTTAAATTCTTGCCAGTAACTGACCTTTTTATTATCTTTTATTATTCTGTAAGCGCAGTTTATACAGACATTTATTATTATTAGAAATCCTTAAAGCTTTGTCTGTTAATTTGGCCACTCATTCTTTTATTTTCAATTGAATTTTCCTACTGTTTAATGCTATGTTGATTGCTGCTCTTTCTCTGTTGAATATTAGTGATTGATCTATAATTATTGGCATTATTTTAAAAAGATGTCTGAGAGAATGATAGTTATCTTCCATTTGCAGATGTAGAAGTTAAAGGTATTTATTAGTTAGTATTTGAGCTTGGCATCACCATCATCAAATTTGATTCAAGACTCATTCTATTCTATTACAGTATTATCATATTTTATGTGGTCGTTGATTTCTTAGAATGAGTTGAGGATTTATTAGGTGTTTTATTCGCACTATGGATTTACTGAGGCTGCTGTTACTATACTATTTCAGCTGTATTATTGCTGTTTTGATTTTCAAATGCTCCTCTTATTTATTACTTCATACTTTCATACTATTTTTGTTGACCGGTGCTCTCATTTCTAGAAGATATATCAGTCTGACTTTGCTAAGGCTAAACTTATTATTACGCCAAGTTGCTATCAAATGTGCCAGCTTTCTTATTTATGCATTATAGTTCGAGATGTTTCTTAATCTGATCAAAGTTGTTATCAAATAATCCTCCCTCGGCACTGCTCAATAGCATCATTTAATTCTATTTAACAACACTTCCACCTTCTAGGCTTTTTCTGCCAACATCATCTAAAGTTTAAAAGACTATCTTATGTCCTTCGGGAGAAGCAAATCTTTCATCAGCGATGCCATCTTCGCAATCTTCACCAGTTACAACTCCTTCATTAATCTCATTTTAATGCTCGTATTTCTGCTAAGAATTCTGACTAATTATGGTTTCTCTGGGCTAAATCATGTGTGCTTTCTTAGTTGAAGATTGCTGCATAGTATCATAGGATGTAGTCTACATATTCGCTAAGAGCTTTTAGTATTGATCTGCCCCACCACTCAGATACTTAGCATGAGAATTCACAGATTTAGAACTTTTCTATGTTGAATTGCTAACTACTTAAAGATTTCTACTAGACTGCTGAGTTTGCATTGTCTATTAAGGCTGCTGACTGTTCTGGGGTAATGGCGATGCATTCTTTCTTTAAGCATTAGTCTTTGCATTTCCACCACCGTTTGATAGTCTTGTGTTTTTTCCTTTTAAGTTGGTTATTGGCTATGTTCCTCCTAGAGAAGGCTATTGCTAGGATTTAAGAGTTTATCTTGTATTACTTTGGGCATTTTTACTCATAAAATGTTATGGAGATTTCATAGGATTAGGGCTCTCACCAGGATAATTAGTAGGATATTACTAATTACTTTGAGGAGATAGCAGAGATCCCATGGATGCAGCTAAATTTTAAGTTTTCTAGAGATCTGTAACGTGGAGAGATAAAGTGTGAATTGGATGATTAATGCCCGATTGTCTTATCAGATTCAAATCTTCACTGTTGGAATCAGCCAAAGGATTGTTCAAATAGTTCTACACTGCTTCTTTAGTTCCAGGTGATGCCTGGAATACTTATTTCAAATTTTATTATGAGATCAAAACATCATTAGATTTGAGGACTTACACATGATGATCCTAAGCCTACTTTTACAGTCTAGGTGTGGTTTTAGTACTGCTCTCACTTCCTCCCTGGTTACCACTCTGGCCAATCTTATTGGAATCTAGTTTAGGACCCGACCCAGGATAAGTTCCAGCTGATTTCTATTGCTGCTATTAGTTATTGTTGAATGAATTTTTCTATCGTTTGTTTGCAATAGAGGGTTAATTAACCATAACAATCTGCTACTACTATTGCTATTATTAGGTACCAATGTTAATATTCATAACTGGCTTCTTTTACTGTTGCTATTGCTATATTTGCTAGGCTTTATTAGTGATTTGTTATTGCTTTGAGACCTAGTTGGCTTTTTGAGGTATTTATTAGTTCTTTAGTATAGGTTAGTTTTTAACAGCAATATTTGGATTAGTTTATTGGACTTATGGTTTAGTAGGAGTTTTGCCATCTTAGGCTAGTGAATGGTTGTGGAGAAAAGTGCTGTTTGTGAAACCTGAAAAGTCAAGTCCTGCTGTAGTTATAAGTTAAATATTTGATTGAGAGTCTTTTAATAAGAATCTGTCAACTAGCTCATCAATACGCATCTAGTCAAGTCTCACTGGGCCATTTTATTTAGATATTTACTTTGCTTATTCTTCATACTATTTCTTACTCATTGAAATATCCCCCATATTAGAATAATATGAGTTATAGAACTTAGTATTAAAGAGCTTATCCTCATCCTATAATGTTTGATGCTATTTCTTAGCTAGCTCCTCTTATAGTTGATACTATTCATCTATTAATTTCTGTTTCCTTTGAATATTCTTGAACATATATTTACTCTCAGGCAGGCACACATAATTAGGAAACACTTGCGAGTATTTATCATAAAAACTACAAAGTTTGGGGAGTCGCACCTTAGTCTCCTGAATGTTATACGATCTCTTCAAGAACTCATTAATATCATCCAGGATAAGATAATCCTTAAAGATCGATACCACATGTGTATTCTCATTGTATATCAGATCGTTAACTATTTTTAGATTGTAATAATCTCTGTTAGTTGAATACTTTTTGCTCAGTTGGTTCTAAATCATCAATCCCTGCTGATCTTTTGAGCAATAGATTGCTGAGCATTGATGTAACTGCATAGAATGCATGGCTCCAGTACGAGTGCAAAAGGTGCACTCTGTTTTTGTGGTAGTCAAACGAGATAGTAGCAAATTTTAACTTGATGCTTTTAGATGCCATGATTTATGCTAACTATTGGAATTTCCATATTGCATGTGCTGTTTATAAAGCAGATCTGGGTTATTATGACCAGAATTGCCCTTAAAGAATGAATTCTTGTCTCCTCCGTTGGCATCAGCGTTGTTCTTATTCAGGAGAGTCTCTGGAGACACCAGTACCAATCGATTCTGAGACTGAGTCTTAGCAAGGGTTCTCTTTTAGCCTTGTAAACTATCCATCAATGGATCTTTCTCTACTTTTCCTTGCTTATTAATTTATTTTATTTATTAAACTCCTGTAGATGGCTGCTATTACTAAGTGCCATAGTTTGAAAGAGCGGACTTTGCCCCATTCATTTGATAGCGAGAGTTAGAGGCTGGATCGAATGCCGTTTGCTTATTTTAATCATATGAGTCCTTGGTTTCAATTGATCTCCTTTTTAATGCCTATTACTACTGCTGTTCAAGTAATCTTTTTTATTCTAGTCTTGGGTCTATTGCTTTGAAATTACTTTCTATGAATATTTCGGTTTATTGGTTGCTTGATATTGCCCCACCGGTTCTTGGATATACATTTGCTCCATAGATTGGAGAGGGATCTCCGTCTTAGCCCTCAGCATCATCAGGGATGAATTGTTTGCCACCTGACAAGTAGGCCCCACCTGTTGAATATTACTGATTGTTGTAATACTGTGATGGATTAGAATTCAATATAGTTGCTTTACCACTCATGCTTAATTGATTTTGTTAAAGATGAGACTATTAATACTGATTGTTTTATTGCTCTTTCATACTTTGAAAGTCTATTTGCACCTTACCATTAGCTTGATTATTGTTAGCACTCTACCCACCAAAATACTAGCTCGCTCTCTGCTGCTAATTTTTGTCTTAAGCTTGAGATTATAATAGTTAATGAGTCGCCATTTATTATGTATCGCTTAAATGGTTGCTCTGTCGAGATTTAAATTATTATTTCAAATATTATATTCCTTTGCCTTCAATATTTCTTAACGATGGGGTTTTGGGGTTTTG
>LASR02012580.1:0-11012 GCA_001272965.2 Paraurostyla sp. PUJRC_G6
AAAACCCCAAAACCCCATTCTTCTAAAATATGATAAATAATTCGAAATATAATTTGCAATAAATATTAATAATAATTTTTTTCATGTAAGTTTTGGCAGTACTTCTTTACAATAATCGCAAGAATTTACTGAATGCATTTCACTCTATTCTCTTTAAAAGCCAACCTTTTTTTCACCATTTTATGATACATATATTTCTTTCATCTCTATTGCTTTTATAGGTGAATATTTAATATTATTTTTATTCTTTGCCTCTTAAATTCCGATGAATGAAATCATTTTCTAAGAAGCACAATTTTTGTTTGCGTAAGTATCAGTCTTATTTCCATAGATGTCAAAAAGTTTCTAACCTTTTACCAAAGATGTAACAAATGTTAGATTTTTAATATTTGGATCAAAATGAACATCTTTTCCCTCTCTTTTTCCAATATAAAATCCTTCTCCAGATAATGCTGAATAATACTCCCCTTTACCATTTTCTCTAGTAAGTTTTATGATCCCCAACATAACTCCATTATTAAAATGTGATGCTTTTGCAATCCCTGTTTTTTCTTCTTTCTTTCTCATTACCTTATTTGATTTTCCTTCACTAATTTTCCATGAATTTTGCAATTTATCTTTTATATTTTTTTCAATTAATTCTACATTCTTACTCTTAGAAACTGTAATTTTCATTTTTCCTGAAGGATAAAAACCATCTAAATTTATATTTTTAAATGATTCTAAGTTTTAATCTTAACCAGCACCTTCCATAATCTTATCTTCGTAACTAGAATTATTATCAATTATATGCTAATGAAGTGGTAAAATCTTCATCATAAATTCTTAGTTTTGTTTACTTGATGCCTCTATTACACATAATTATCGAAAATCATTTCCTGTCATATCCAATTCACTAGCAATAGTATCAAAGAAGCAGTTATTTTTTTCAGAAACTTAAACATGCATTTTATCTTTTCTTTCCCAATGTCCAGTTTTATTGTCATTTTAATTTTTTTATATAAAATTTATCTCAAAAGCCTCGCCTTATAATTTATCTCCAATTTAAATATACAGTTCTCCATCTTTATAAATATTGATAGGTCTATTCAATAATTTAGCTGCAAACCCAGTTAATACTAGATTTCCGTTAGAATTTTCTGATAACTCATCTATAAATTTTTCATAAATTTCCTATAGTTACTCTTCTTTCATATTTTATACATGGGATGCATTTGGTATATCAATAATTTCTTCTTAATTTCCTACTTAGTTTACTCCATTAATAATATTACTCTAGCTTATATATTCTTCTATCTATTCTTTTATCGATTTACCGATTTGAATTTTATTTTAATTTTCGTCTAAAATATAATTTCCATTATCATCTTTCTTATATTTTTAATTATTTTATCCAGCTAGACTTCTTTATATTTATTCTGAAGATTTTTCAACAGCTTTATCAACTAAATAATTTGTCATAGGCCTAATCATTGATCCATTTATTTAGGCCATTATTTAAGATACAATCATGTCACTTATCATTTTAGCCAGCATATTTTTGTTGATAGTGAAATCTATCTATTCAATTTCTTTTATTGCTATTAACTCATTTATAATATCTTATTTAATATTATTAATTTTTTAAAAATCTATTTTTTAAGCCTCAACATGTATATGGCTTCTTTTATCAGAATCCATTTATTAGAAATATTTCTTATCTTATTCTTTAAAAATAGCATCATTACTAATTTCTCTATCGTTTAATAATAAATTTTAATTTATCAAAATTTTTTATAGCAATGTTGTTTAATCATTAGTTAAATTTAATTTTCTTTAAATAATTTTTGATATAGATGGTAAATTATCTTATAATTATGCTAATTTATTTTCAAACTCTTTTCCAAATTTTGGAACAATATCCTAGAATATTTACTTATAATAAGAATTTTCTATTAAGGCAACTACAAGTGTGCCATAAGATGATTTCTATTTTGCAGCACCTGCTAAAACAGAATATATATGATTGAAAAGCTTATTCTGTGGGCTCATTATATTTTCTACTATTCTTTCAATTTTACACTGCTAATCCTAATTTTTAAAAACTCTATCAATTTTATAAATTTAATCTAGTATTCTTGAATTATGCTAAGATTGTATTTCTGTATTAATTGATCCTTCAATATATATTTACATATTTTGCTTAAAATCATCTAATAGTTTGCCAGAAATCAAATCACACGCTTTATTTAGTCCTTACTTAGCTGCGAATTCGCCAGCTTTAACAACTACCTATTTTGTTGCTAGGACTAATCCCTCTTTAACTTAGCCAGTTATAATCTAATTTACACTATTGCCAGCAATTTTTTTAAACATTAATTAAGATCCTTATCTGATAGCTTGATTTCCTGCCTTTAATCCTTCTCTTATTTAAGAAAAACCACCCGTTAATATTAAGATTGATAAACTTAATGCTTTATTTGCTCCATAAGATTCCCAACTAAAATTTCTTGAAATAGCGCTACTTATTGCAAATTATATATCACTCAATCCCTCAAGAATTAAAGATGCTCCTAAAGATACAGCCATCCCTCCTGTAAAAACTGTTAATAAAGCTCCTGCAGCGATTTAACATATTCCTAAGCATCCTACAGTTATAACACTTGTCCACATAATTGGCTTCTTTGCATCTAAAGAAATAATCCCTAATAAACCATTATTTTTACTATCTATAATTTCTAGAAAAGGAAACTCTTATTTCAAAAATTATTCTTCTATGAATTTTAGATTAGCTTATAAATTTTATTCTTTTCTGATAGATTCCATTTAATTCATTATTTAATTTGCTGATATTTTATCTAATGAATGGAATTTTAATTCTGCATCTCCAATTAAATCAGCATTTATAGAGGCAATAGTTTTAGACAATAAAATTGCTTCTTTTAAAGGCATTTCTTCGAATTCTAAATAATAATTTGCCTCATTATTTCTAATTAAATTTATAAGATTTTAATTCTATTTAACTTTTATTATTTTAAGGGTAATTCCAACAAATTCGTATTATTTATCAAATGATAATTAGTCTATCTTATCATCATTCTCTGATTAAGGATCTAGCATAAATTGCTTTTTCTTTAAGAATGCATCAATCTGTTTTATCACATAATTTAAGAAATTAATACATTCAATTAAGCTCATATTTTATCCAGATTTGTTTTCTCTTTAATATGGTATCATATCATTCAGGTTAATATTATTCAAATGAATTTGAACTTAAAATTATTAATTTTAATCTTAAAAACTTCGAAGTATTTTAAATGCATCATTTATGTTAATGTTTATCAATGAAATGCTTACCAAAATTTAACTTGCTTTTTTATAATCTGTCCAATCAAATAAAGCAACAGCACCATCTTTTAAATTTTTTGCTTAATTAGCTATTCCTTTCACTACATTCTTACCTAAATCACATCCTTTTTATATAAAGTTTTTATATCCTTCTTCTTCTTTTATCGGCACTTTTTGGCCATCATTATCTTTGAATTAATAATCAATAATCTTAGTGAATGGGAGTATTTCAATAGCTTTTCTTTGATTAATATTTTTAAAACTAATACTTATGATATTATCTTTATTTGAAATATTTAATGCATCTAATAAGCTGTTCTCAACTATTATATCTCTATAAGCAATAAGATTATGAAAAGTTATATTAAAAAATTCGGGTTTATCAAATTATTAAATTCTTTCTTGAGCATTTGGAAATGTAAGTAAATCTTATTGCTTATTAAAATCTATTCGCACAAGTTTCTATGAAGATTAAACAGAATAAATTCCCTATTCAATCGATTTTATTTGCATCATCAAAATGTTTACTTTATTTGCTATTTATTGTGAAAATAATGAGTTCAAATCAGTATTTTATGAAATTATTAGCATACTTTGTAGTTAAGGTAAAATAGTATCTTCAATTATCTATTTTGTCTATTTTAAATCCAAAATTATACTATCTTTGTAAGTAAAACCTTCCTATTCTAATTTACATGCAACAAAAGCTCTCATGTAGTATGCATTGTAACTAAAAATATTATCTAAATCAATAGCCTTCGAAAAGCTTTAATAAGCACTTTTGTAAAGAGCCTATTTTCTTAAAAAATACCATCTGTTATTTGCTGTAGTAATTAAATCATTTCCTTATTAAGTAAAATAAGAAAAGTTTTAGATCAATTTATCTTCCTTATAATCTTACAAAATTTATTCTATAAACTTTTCAAAGTCCTTATGAATTTATTTGCTTTCAGGGGATATTGATTTTAGCCAGAGTCCCCATCTTTCTTCTAATCCAAGAATTTTATATTTTCCTTCTATTTTTGATATTATGTCATTATCTTTCTCTTCTATTTTTCTTATTTAATTCAGAATTTTACAAAATTTTTAGAACAATCTATCTTTTGCTCTTTAAAATTAAAATTCTTTTGATAAAAATTTTTCATCTAGACTCTTTTTTTCATTGTCATCTCTGAATTTTTTAATAGAATCTACAGACTCTTTATTACCATCAAATTATGAACTTAATAATATCATTTAAGCAGATCCTTATAGTCCCTATCTTGCTGTTCTTCCAAAAGCTTATTCTTCAACTCTTTTATTAATTGGTAGAAAAGTTAAGATAACAAATAATCCACCATTTTTTTCAATTTATGGAGAGGTTTTAAAATCTGTTCCCCTACCAGCTAAATTAGTAGCAACAATAATTTCTCCGCCATTCAGTATTGCATTCACAGCTTTATTTTCATAATTATCACTTCTTGTATAAGATTTTATCATGCCTCCTGAGTATTCTTACATCAAAATTTCCTTAATATCATTTGCAGAGGCGATAGTTTCACATATAATTAATACTGCCCTTTTCTTATTTCCCTCCTCTATAGATCTAGTGACAATATTATTTTGCCATTCTTTTACATTACTGCAAATAATTCCATTCTCTTCTTTAAATTTAAGTGATTTATATCTAGGTATAACAATTAAATTGACATAAAAAATTTCTTCTAGTATTTTTTAACAATTTTAAGATCCTATTGTTCCAGTTAAGCCGATTATATTATTTTATAAAATTTTTTAATTTTCATCCTTTACTAAATATCTATCTATGAAACCACAATTTGAAATATAATTTGTTATTAAATTTTCCGAAGTTACTTTTAGGTTATGCTTAATTTATAAGAATTATTGGAGACCATCCCCTAGAGTAGTTCCATTTTAAATCATTCCAGTATTTTAATAGTCAACTGGTGTAATATGACTTATGCCCTAATTATCTTTTATGATGATATAATCTCTTCCATGTTCAAAAGAATATCTTGCAACTATTGCATTATCAATCCATTTTATTAATTGTGATTAAATAAAATCTTTCTATAAATGATTTGGAATTTTAATAGTTTAAAGCACAATTTTTTCTACAAATTCCTTAATCTTTTCTTCGAAAAATTATTAAACATCATGTACATTAATTACTTCTTCGTTATCACTTTCATTTTCTAATATTATTTCACCATCTACTATTTCATATTAATCTGTACCTATGTAGTAACAGAAGCCTTTAATATATTTTAATCTACTCTATAATACATTTAAATTTATCCAAATAGCATTAAAAATTGGAATAATATAGTCCATAGAAGGAATTATACTAGCTGTCATGGCTATCTTTTAGCATTCATCAATTAATAAATTATCTGCTTCATCAACTATCGCACAGTCAAATTTTCTATTTCCTCTTGTTCCGATATTGCTAAATTCTTATCTTAAAATATCAAATTAAAAATTAGCAGCATCACCATAGATAATTTCGGCATCTTTATAGCAAGATTTTATTCCTTCCATTTTATAGCCTTCATCACTGTTGTCCATAGTCTTTAAATTAAACATTTCATAAAATCTTCTTTTTTCATCTGTATCTCTTTTTGCCAATAATTCGGAGCTAGTTATGATATCTACTTTTAGTCCTTGTAAAGCTTTAATAACTGCAATTAATGATATAGTAGTAGACTTTCCTTCCCCTGTAGAAATTTATGTAATTATTCCTTTGTCTTTTTAATTTTTACATATAATTATAGCTGAAATAAGTTAAATAGTTCTTAAATCATGCCGGCAATGTAATTTAGTTGCTCTCTTAAGTACAGCAAGAATTTCATATAATATATCATTTTATAGAACTTCTTTATGGCTTCTATTTATTTAAATTTTTTCTCTTATTGTTTAAGACCAATTTTAAATATCTTTTCTTTTAGTAATATCTTTTTTGATTATATGATAAATGCTATTGATTTTTTAAATGCTTATTAGAAGATCTGGGAGTAGGGTTTTTATTAAATTATTGTTTTAATTTGAATTATTCAGCTCATATAAAAGACATTATAAATCTTTTTCTCCCCCATCTAATTAATTTTCTATATTCATAGGATTAGAAATTTCATCTTATAACATTAAAATTTAATTATTAAAATCAATTTATTACCCATTCAATTAGGAAAGCCGAAATATATCTCTTATTAGTTCTTATTCTTCAGATTTATTTTCAAATAAGTCAAAATAATTTTCTAAAATTTCTAAAGTCAAAGATTTTAAAAAATTTCCTCTATTGACTTAAAATTTAAATATCGTTAGAAATTATTTATTAGGCTTTATTGTTATTAAAATTTTTTCCATCTATTTTATCACTTTTGACGGTAAAGAATTGCCTTATTTTGCAATTGATGCTATACTATTGATCAGATTATTTATAGGTTCATCCATTTCATTCATTTAGCTCATATTTAATAAAGCAGTACCTAGTTTTTCTATCAATGAAGCATTTATCATCTAGCAATTTTAAGCCACTATTGCAACAACCTCAGATAATATAACGATTAATTCAGTACCAAAACTTGCCTCTTAAGACAAAAATTAAATTTAAAAAATTTATTCAATTGATTATAAGCAATCTATTGGTAATAATTAATTTTTCTATGCCAATAACTTCAGTTTCTTGGCATTATCCAGATCCATATAATCACAATAATGGATAATATTTATAATATCTTTTAAATCTTAACTTTATTATGAAATATCTATTTAACTTAAGATCATTTTGGCACAATCTCTAACTTCTTTTGCTTTTGCTATTTAATCTTAATCTTAAAATTGGTTACCATAATCAATTAATAAAGTTTTGAGCACTTAAAATGTGTCCTATGTCAAATCATAATGCTTTGATATTAATTTTACTACATAAACTAAGTCTCCTACTAAATTAATATTATTTAAGACATCTTAAATTCTTTATATATCATCTTCAGTGAAAAATAAATTTAATATTTATGGATAGTTGTTTAGGAAAATTCGAATTGCTTTGGCTGCCAATTGTGCTAAATTTTCTCTCTTTTCTGTAAGGTAGTGTATCATTGTTTTTAAAATATAATAGTTTGGCTCAAAATTATGGTTGGCGGTATTGACCATTATCTAGAATATAGCTTTTTTAAGATTTAGTGAAGTATTTAAGTCCAAAATTAGATCAATTAAATTAGAGATAAATTCACTATCTAATTTTAAATCTATGTTTTGGTCAAGAGTAAAATTTAAAGCCAATAATACATACTCAAGAGATTAATCATTAATCTTATTAGAATAATCCATTAGTTATTTAAAAGAAAAGCCTGAAAGAGGACAATTTTAGCATTAAATTGATAAAGTCTTTGCCAATTAAAACAAGGTTTGATTATCTGATGTATTAATTAATGCTAAAGCTATATCATCTATTAGATCTTATGAAAATTAAATATTTTAAAAAGAAACTTTTTTTAAGATAATGCTAGAAAATTCAGAAGCCAGATCATCTTTCAAATTAATAACTAAAATCTATTATTATTCATTTTAGAAATGATCTTTTTGAATTTTAGCAATATTTTTTAAAATTCCATAGCAGCCTTTTTAAATTATTTCATCATAACTAGATAAACATTTACAAAGTCTTGAAATACTTTTACTTTAAAATTAATGTCCGTTCTTCTATGCAAAACCTAGAGAAGAAATTATACCATGACTAATAATAATCTCATTTGTTTCAGAAAGAATTTTAGTAAGTATTTCAATAACTTAATCACTCAAATTTATGGTATTCTTAGATGCTGTGCCTATTGCCTTCGCAATATTTTCTCTTGCCTACACATTTTAATCATCCTTAATTATAAATTGTGCCATATCTTCTATGCATTATTAAAAATTATCTTTGCTGTCTTATTCAGCATTTTTAATATTTTAGGCAAATTATTCAGCTACATAGCTAGCATTAATAGAGGTACTAACTTAATTTAAATAGTATATTAGAATTTCCATAATTTTTTTATTCAATAGCTAATTTATTTCTGATTAACTTAATGATCCAAAGATTGTTAAAATATTATTTATTATTTGAGGTTCTGTAAATTTATTGCAAATTTTAATCAGATTTTCTAATATTACCTCAGATAAAAATTCATTTTTATCATTTTAATAATCTGAAATGTAACTTAAAGTTAAAGATGCATTAACTTAGCTTGTTTCTGAATAATTATCTAGTAATATTTTTGTTAAATTTAGAATTCCTTCTTTAGGAATTTTAATCTTCCTTGTAGACCAACCAAGGAACATTTAAACTATTTCTTCATTATTATCTTTGACAAGTATATTCTTTACTTATTCAGCAGGATCTAGTTTATCATATTTTTCTGCTATAATGCATAATGTAGAAATAGCAGTCTTTCTCAATTCTTTGTCTTCTTTTGAATCATTTTAAATTTTGTATAATAATGGCTTTAATTCTTATAAATAATCAAGATTTATTTTATTATTTTTTGATAAGTATCCTATAGTTTAAATTGCATGCTTTCTTTGTGGCTACAAGTATTAATTTATTTCTGGTAAAACCTCTTTGCTAAGCTAAGGATAATCAATTACCTATTAGATTAATATCTGAGCTACATAAAAAGAAATTTCTTTATCCATCTTTTCATTTACAAGAAATTTTCGTAATGTTTTAAGAGTTTTTTAAGGTAAATTTTATCCATTTAATGCAGTTGACAATAATCTTTAAAGTATACATATTGCAATTTCTCATTAAAATGGGTTTTTACCCTGTGCCCGTTCTTCAAGATCTTAAGTAAGATACAAAATATCATTTTATGTAAGTTTGAATTTACCAGTTACAAGATTTTAAACTCCTTATTATCTAGAATAGAACCAAGGAATATGATCACCTTTTTCTTCGGTTCAAATAAGGTTTAAATTCTATTTGCTAAGTATACAAATATTTGAATCTGTAAAAGATTGAACAAATTCTTTCAAAGATAGACTTTCTTCAAATTTATATCCATTCTTTGATGCTACATGCAAAGCTACTGGTCTAAAAAGCTAATTTTTTTAATTTTTTAATAGCATTTCAATTATTTTTTAATTGACACTTTAATTTAGACCTATATTTGAAAGAACCAATCCACAAATTTCATCAGAACTTGATTTCATATATGCTTTTTCAAGATTTTAAATAACATTATCATTTAAATTAATTTTATTTTCTGCTAGTACATTTAAAATATAATAGAATTTTTAATGATCATCAAATTTTGAAATAACATCTATTATATCTTAAGGCAATTTCCCTCTATTTAAAGCTTCGTATTATAAAATCAATAATATTGAATCAAAGTAATATTATGGTTCATCTCCATGATCATAATTTGCTTTGCCTAAGGAATTAACAAATCCAACAAAAGAAAAAGCATGCTTCAAAAGCCCAAAAGGATGAATTAATTCCCTCCATGTTTAATCTTTTTCATTACAATATTAAACAAGTAATTACTTTAGATATCTAAAATCATCTTCTTTAAGCTTCGTACCATCATATGTTAATTTAATATAATTACATAATTCAGTCCCTAATGATCTATAAAATGCTCTATAGTCTCCTTTTTCAATTTAATCTGGAATATGTTAACTGAGTGATTATTTTTATTTTAATTTCTCTGATTTCTTTGAAATATGTGTATTATAATTGAGGCCAGCATTAAAAATTTCATCCTCCATAAATTTACTCTTCAATTTTACTTAAATAGCCTATCTTTATATTATAATGGTTTTAGAAGTCTTTTGATTTGCCCAAGAAAATTTATCAAATCATAAGTCGAAAGGATCTTCCATATCTGAATTAATTTCTTAATTTTATTAATTATTTTAAGCTTTTAATTTTTATTAAAATTATTAATTTTGGCCAATTTTTTCCTCCTCTTATTCTAATTATTTTTTTATTGTAAAAGTGAGCTATTTTTCTTATTAAATTTAATTTTATCTTATTTGAATGGGTTTATCCTCTTTTTAGAGCTTAAATTCCTCTTGTATTATATCAGAAGTATTACTTAATTAGATTTCTTATTCATCAACTAGAAGAGTCAAAATAGGTTATGGCTCTATTGTTGAGAAAGCATAAAAATCTTCCTAACTCATTATAAAGCATTCTTCATTAAATTAGTTTTCATATTGCATAAAGAAAATTCAATTAGATAGTTGAGGAATCTTATTCTTTATATTTTTACATAATTCTTCATAATCACATTTATTGATCAAGTTTATATCAGTTAAAGAGCCATCATAATGTATTATAACATAATTATCATTTTTTGTCATAGCTTTGCTCTCTAAAAAAATTTTATTTTTATCTGCAATATTTTATATATAATACCTATCCTCATCATCAATATTAATTAAAATTCTTTTATTGTCTTTATCAAACTGCTTTGAGCAAAATTATAGTTAAATACTTATTTTGTGAGCTTAACGAAACTATTTTAGTGTTTAATTTTCTATATTCTCAACTATTAGAATTTCTATGCCATTTAAGATTACTTAAAATTGGTTACAAAGTGTTTGTGTTTTATTCATTTTAGTCAAAATTAAATTTAATATTTTTTCTTTATAATTCAAGTTTAAGTATCAAGGAGTTTTGGGGTTTTGGGGTT
>LASR02012581.1:0-17275 GCA_001272965.2 Paraurostyla sp. PUJRC_G6
AACCCCAAAACCCCATAATCTAAATATTTAGAATTTATAGAAATAGTAAAATATAAACAAATTTGTGGTTTTAATGACATCAAAAATAAGAGAAATCAAAGGAATGAAAGACATCTTTTGGAAGTAATTTCACTTATATTCATCTCATTTATAGTTATGGAAATTATCAGAAGATCATTCAGAATGTTTAGAAGGTTCTTTCAACCTATAACTATCAGCCGATCTTATTGAACATCGTAGAAAGCGAAGATGTTTTCTCAAGAACTTTAGGTGTGTCATCTGATATAGTACAAAAAGAAATGTACACTTTCAAAGATAAATCAGATAACAACCTAGTTCTGAGACCGGAAGGAACGGCAGGAGCGATGAGATATATAATGAACGATGAAGAGTTACTGAGAAACATAGAGAAAGTGCCAGTTAAACTTTAGTATTGGGGGCCAATGTTTCGATATGAGAGACCTTAGACAGGAAGAATGAGATAATTTTATCAAATAGGAATGGAAAGAATAGGTGGTGGACAGAGTGAGAAGTATGATGCAGGATATGTGATAGAGGGTGACAATGAAGCCATTCAGAGTGGAGTAGAGTCAATTAAATCAATTATCGGGAGTTAAAATGATATTGATATATAAGTAAAATTCTTTTTGTAAGATAATTAGGTCATCATCAACAATTTAGGTAACAGAAATACCATTAAGGAATACAACTCTCAGTTGATGAAGTACTATGAAAATAGACAAGGATAATTATCAGAGTTGAGCTAACTTAGATTGAAGCAAGGGAATGCACTCAGGATCTTTGACTCTAAGGATCAAAATGACAAACTGATATCATAAGAGGCTCCTTCGATAGACAATTTTATTGAATCACAAAGCAAAGATTCTTTTGAAGAATTACTGAGATGTAAATCTACATATAAATAATTTAGTGTTAAAGAACAGTGGCATTAATTATGTAAGAGATACCAAACTAGTCAGAGGGCTAGATTACTACAATGGCACTTGCTTTGAAATAAAGTTGCAAGGAAACTCCAAAGTTCTGGATTGCCTAGGAGAATCATAGAACACAATACTAGCAGGAGGTAGATATGACTACTTAGCTACACATTTTGGATACAAAAAGTATGATTCTCTTTCTTCTGTTGGATGGGCTGCTGGAATTGACAGATTAGCTCTAATAGTTAATGAAATAAATAAAAACAGCAAGTCTCAGGTTGCATAAACAGAGAGAGATCCTAAACTGATTGGTATCTCATATTTCATTGTAATTTATTCCAGTCATTGATTATTCTGTAGAATGATAATGAACATGAATTTGCATCAGCTCTTAGAGAGAAATGTCTGGAGATACAATAAATCTTGAAAAAGTCTGACCCAGATCTGAAATTTGAGATGGACTTGAGACAAAATGCCAGAATGAAAGACAAGCTTAATCTGCTGCTAAATACGAAAAAAGTTGCAAAAATCTTAATGCTTGGAACCTAAGAACTAAAAGACTCATAGGTGGCAATAAAGGAGGATTAGAAGGCAACATATCACATTCCATTTGATAAAATTGATTAGTTTAAATCTTGATTTCATAACTCAAACCAATACAATTAAGTTATAACTTTTGATTATGAATTTCCTCATCTTAATTAAATTTTAAATATATTAAGAAAGTACTACGCTAAGACTTTGATTATAGCCAACCGTTTGAATTAAATTATTATATATAGGGTAGAACCCAAAGATTTTATAATATATAAATTTTAGAAAGATAAGTATTGCAATGGACATACTTATGAAGAAAGAGAAAGATCTCAATAAGAGCGAATACATCTTAGCCCACTGTCTCTTCGTCTTCGCAATGAAGAAAGTCGGTGGTGACAAGGTGCAGAAGATTCTTGCCAATGAAGACACCTTGTAAGACCATTTTTATTTCTCCAGTAACGGCTGCTAACCTATTAAATAGGAATGCTTTTAAGGAATTCTTTGGGCTTGGCAACTTTATGTTTGCCATAAAAGCTGGTTCAGACAACATAACTTTCCAAACTGAGGTTCCCAGATTAGACCAGTTAAAGCAAAAGGTGATCTTGATCATCAGAGCAAGATAAGACAAGAACAATGAAATCACAGATGCAAACATAGGAAAAGAAGTCATGATGATGGAAATTAACAGATAAGTGCTAGAGAATCTCTATGTCATCTGTCAGGTACACAAGATGCACAAATTTAACCAATTCTATAGGAAGTTTATATGCCTGTTTTTTCAAACCCATTAAATCAGATTGGTTGGTCTGACCTTGTATCCAAAGATCTTATGGACAAGTTCCATAATTTCTTGGCTCATCTCTACGTTACAATTGGATAGGTGAAGGGAAGAACTCTCTTACCATTGCCTCCCAACGATGTGACATCATCGGAGAAGACCTCAAGCAAGGACAAGGCCCACATTCTTGAAGGTAAGTATCTTTCTTATTAAATAAAGTAATTAAAATTTGAATTTTTTAGGCGCTATTATTACATGGACTAAGCAAATCAAAAATGTATTAAAACAGGATCCAGAAAGTGCTCTAAAAGGAGACAAACACCCAGACCCTCTTACTGAAATAGAATTCTGGAAGAATAAATCTGACAATCTCAACTCCATCTGTGATCAACTCAACTCAGAGAGAATCAAGAAAGTACTCAAATTCCTTGAGCAAAATAAATCTACTTATACCGGACCATTCTCCAAGCTTTAAAAAGAAGTGCACACCTCAAGACAAGAAGCCAATGAGAACTACAAATATCTTTAAACCTTGACTGATCTCTTCAACCAACTTACAGACACAGGCAAGGATTTCACTGAGATTCCTGATCTCTTTGTCCCAACCATGCACGTAATTCTTTTGATTTGGACTTACTCAGCCAACTACAACACACCCTCCCGCCTAGTTGTTCTGATCCGTGAAATCTGCAATGCTATCATCAACCAATGCAGAAACTTTATTGATGGAGAGAAGATCTTTGGCTTTATCAAGAACGAAGAGCCCAAAGAAGCTCATGACAAGCTGACTCTGGCTCTTGACGTCTGCTCCAAATTCAAGGATGCTTATTTTGAATACAAAGCAAAGGCCAAAAATCAATGGAAAATCACAACCAATGCTCTCTTTGTAAGACTAGACTCATTCTCAGAGAGATGCCAAGATATTATGCATTTAACCAGCACTATCATTCAATTCAACAAACTACAGAAGATTGAAATCGGTAACACCAAGGGTAGATAACTCACATAATCCGTACTCCAGATCTTTGACGAATTCAACAAGGCGGTTGATGAGTTCATGACTGTCCACTATGATATTATGGATATTGAGAAGAGACAGTTTGATGACGATTTCTATAAGTTCAGATTAAGAATCAAAGAACTTGAAAGAAGACTTGGATCAATCCTCACTCAAGGATTTGACGACTGTGATACCATTATTGGAAAATTCAAGCTTCTTGACTCATTTGAAGGTCTTTTGAATAGACCTATTATTCAAGATGAATTGGAGAAGAAACATATTACACTTTTGGAATTATACAAGCAAGACTTAAAGACTGTACAATCAATCTTTTTAGAAGGCAAAGCCTTGGTTGACAGAATTGACGAGAGAGCACCTATTCCTAACAATCTTCCACCTATTGCTGGTGCCCTCAACTGGACTAATGGTCTCTATGAAAGAATTAAAGAACCGATGGATAGACTATCACTCCTCTCCCAATCTATCTAAGACCGTGAAGAATACAAGGATGTTTAAAAGCTCTATGCTTCAATTTGCAAGAACCTCAGAGAATTTGAGGACCAAAAAATTAAGCAATGGGAATAAGGAGTTGAGGAATCAACTGAAGATAAATTGAATCAATTCCTCTTATCAAGAGAAGAGTCAGACGTTTCTGAAGAAGGTTTCTTGAAGGTTAACTTTGATCCAGTACTAGTTAGACTTCTTAGAGAAGTGAAATATCTCAGTCTACTAGACATCAATGTACCAGAGAGAGCTTCTAAGCTTTATCAAAAAGTTAATATCTACAGAAGCCAGACTGGAAACCTAGACTTAATCGTTAACATGTACAATGAGATTTTAGCAACACTATTACCTGTAGAGAAACCCTTATTAGCTGACAGAATCGATAGAATCAACAAATATCTTTAACCAGGTATTGACCAATTGAGATGGAACTCACCAAACATTGATCCTTTCATCAACCAATGCATGTCAATTGTGAGAGAAGTTGATGAACTTGTTAAGAAAATGAAGGAAAATGTTAAAAAGATGCAAGAAATGATGGTGAAATGGGAAAGATCACTGTTTGAGAGAAAGAACAAGCCCATGTTCCCTGATGATTTAGAGCAAACTCATTAGAGCACTGTTATGCCTAGACTTGAAGATATCAGAAATAATGGAAAAGAAATCCACAGATTAATGAAGGATACTGCTGATAATATTAAACCAGACAAGAAGTCACCAACCTGGCTTGCTTATGTTGACTATGTTAATGGCCTTGTTATTGAAGGTATTACTAAGGGTATTAATGGATCAATGAACTATTTGTCAGACCAAATTAATATTCAACACAACAAACATCACTAGCTTCCACCTATGTTTGATATTAAAGTTGACTTAAGAGACCGTGAAGTTAGATTTGATCCACCTATTGAGAGTACAGCACGTCAAAATGGTATTAGAGATATCATCATGAAAATTATGAATGACTTCATCTCACTAGCTATTCAAATGCCAAGACTAGATACTAACAATGGTGATTACTTGGTTGAAATTAAGGACTAGTTTGAGCTTTTCATTTCAATGCAAGTCATCAACAATCATCTATCTGAGATTGAAGAAGCTACTCAAAACTTCATCATGTAATACAAAGAATAAGAATTCTTGTGGAAAGAGACTCTTCAATCAAACTTTGCTGCATTTTTGGAATTAGGAGAAGACCCTAGAGAAAAAGTTCACAAGAAGATCAATGCTGATGGCGATGAAGAAGAGGATGAGACCTTCAAATGGATGGCTGACAAGATTCTCCAGAATGTCCAAACCAAGAAACCATCATTAGACTTATTCGATGAGAAAATCACTTATTTGACTAAAGTCAAGCATCAAATTTCAGAAATGAAGACCACCATTGATATCGGCTGGCTACGTGTTAACTCAACCCCTCTCATTAGAGAATTGCAGAAGACAGTCTCAGAGTGGATTGATGCCTATACCAGTTTCCTTCTCAGCAACACTATGATTGAAATTCAAAACATCCAGAAGTTCATCGATGAAGTTACTTATGGAATTAAATCCCTTCCTGATAACTCTGAGTCTAAAAGAGAAAAGGAACTTCTCATGCAAGTCATGACTCATCTTAGAGATGTTAAAATGATAAAAGATAGAACCCTCGATGAAATCGATCCAATGAAGCAAACCATTATGCTACTTAAGAAACATCAAGTCAAAATGGACGAAGATTTCCTAGTTAAGCTTGAAAACTCAAAGACTCATTTGATTGAAGTTAGTGAGAAGGCATTAGGTCCTGTTAAAGAACAAATTTTACCTTTACAAAACTAGGAGGCTGGAAACATCAAGAAGAAGCTAACTGACTTTGCTCGTAAAGTAAACGAGTTCAGAATTAAGTTCCAGAATCACTGTCCTTATCACATTGAAGATTCATCTGTGCAAATTATAGACAATGCTTACAGAGTGATCAGCAATTTTTATGAGGAAACTTGTGACATGGAAGAGGAGGCTCGCTCACTCAATAATTTGGAAACATTGTTTGATCTACAAAAGTCATCATACAAGCAACTTAAAGATTGCAAGAATGAACTTGTTTCACTTAAATACATGTGGGATTTGATTTCTTTGATTGATTTACAATTTGAAGCATGGAAATCAACCCTTTGGGACAAGATCGACACTGACCAACTCATGCAACTGATCAAGGAAATGCAAACAAAGCAGACCAACCCCCAAAATCCTCAGAACAAAGAAATTAAGAACTGGAAAGCATTCAATGCTCTTAATGAAAGAGTCAAAAACATGAATACTATATTGCCCTTAATTTCATAACTTCACTCTAAATTTATGCAAGAGCGCCACTGGAAGAAGCTCATGAAAATTACCTCTAAACACATTAACTTTAATTCACCAAACTTCTGTCTCGAAGATTTGATTAAACTCTAACTCTATAACTATTCCGAAGAGGTCACTGAGCTTGTAGACGGTGCTCAGAAAGAAGCCAAGATTGAGAGCAACCTCACCAAAATCGAGAAAATCTGGGAGGAGCAGAAATTCGAATTCAGAGACTATAAAGATACTCAAATTCTAGGTGCTTTAGATGAAATCGTAGAGTTTGTAGAGACACACTCAATGGAGCTTATGGGTATGATGTCATCCAAGGATGTCGAAGAGTTTAAGGAGAAAGTGCTTCACTGGCAAAAGACACTTAAGACTGTTGATGCTGTCATTCAAATTTGGGTTAAAGTGCAGAAGAATTGGTAGAGACTTGAACCTATATTCTTGGCATCAGAGGATATCAGAGCTCAGCTACCAGATGATACTAAGAGATTCGAAAAGATCGATATTGAATGGAAAGATATGATGAGAGAGGCAAGTGAGGAACCAGGTGTTATCACTGCTGCTACTTATGAAGGTAGAGAGGAATTGTTGAACACTTTCTTCTCTGAGATTGAACTTTGCGAGAAAGCCTTGAATGAATATCTTGAATAAAAGAAAAAGATCTTCCCTAGATTCTATTTCGTCTCCAACCAAGCACTCTTAGATATTCTCTCTAATGGTAACAACCCTGAGAAGGTCGATGAATATTTGGGAGATTGCTTTGACGGTATGAAGGGATTAGACTTTATTAGAGGTGATGGTGAGCCTGTACCTGCCAAGAGATCCAAGGGTATGTGGTCTAAAGAAAAGGAATATGTACCATTCGGAGATCCATTTGTCTGCAATGGTGCAGTTGAGAACTATCTTTGTGATCTCGAGAGAAAGATGCAACACACTCTCAGAGACATTCTAGAAGCTGCCAAGGGCACTGCTGATTTGTGGGAACTTGAGAAGAAGCGTCATGAATGGCTTGAAGATTATTGTGCCTAAATCTCTCTCTTAGGAACCTAAATTATGTGGACAGAGGGAGTCACCAGAGCATTCGATGAACTCGAAGGTGGTAGTGAAGGTGCTATGAAAGATTATCTTACATCTATTCTCCTAGGAATTAAGCATCTTATTGAAAGAGTCAGACAAGATTTATCTTCTGAACTACGTATCAAAATCATTACTATTATTACAATTGATGTACATGAAAGAGATGTGGTTGAAGCTTTCGTTAACAAGAGAATTTAAGACAGTTAATCATTTGCTTGGTAATCATAACTTAAGTTTTATTGGGAAATGAGACCACAAGCAAAGAATGATGATAAGAAGACTTGTGTTTCAAGAATTTGCGATTGGATGACACTTTACAACTATGAATATGTTGGTAACTGCGGTAGATTGGTTATTACCCCCTTAACTGATAGATGCTATATCACTCTTACCCAAGCTCTTAACCTTACTATGGGCGGTGCCCCTGCTGGTCCAGCTGGTACTGGTAAAACAGAGACAACTAAGGATCTTGGTAGAGCTCTTGGTCTCCAGGTCGTCGTCTTCAATTGCTCAGATCAAATGAACTATTAATCTATGGCTTAGATTTTCATGGGTCTCGCCCAAACTGGTTCTTGGGGTTGCTTTGATGAGTTCAATCGTATCAACACAGAAGTGCTGTCTGTCGTCTCAGCCCAAATTAAAACAATTCAGAATGGTTTGATCTTTGATAAGAAGAAAATTGATTTCCTCCAAACTGATATGAGACTTATTCACACAGTGGGTATTTTCGTTACCATGAATCCAGGTTATGCCGGTCGTTCTGAGTTACCCGATAACCTTAAAGCTCTCTTCCGTCCAGTTACTATGGTCGTCCCTGATCTTATTCTTATTTGTGAGAACATGCTTATGTCTGAAGGTTTTACCCTAGCTAAAATCTTAGCCAAGAAAATGACAGTGCTTTATAAATTGGCTAGAGAACAATTATCCAAGTAATATCATTATGATTTTGGTCTAAGAGCTTTGAAGTCAGTGCTGGTCATGGCTGGTCAACTTAAACGTAGTTATGCAGAAATGAGTGAGGATATTGTGCTCATGAGAGCCTTGCGTGATATGAATATGCCTAAGTTCGTCTTTGATGATGTTCCCCTATTCACAGGTCTTATCAATGATCTTTTCCCAGGCTTGAGAGCAGATAGAGTTGGTTATGAAGATCTAAAAGAAAGAATAGTTGAGGAATTAGAGAAAAAGAGGTACAGACATGACAATGATGAAATATTTATGGATTAAGTTAACAAGATCATCCAGTTGTTTGAGACTATGGGAACTAGACACACTACTATGGTCGTAGGTCCTACTGGTTCAGGAAAGAGTGTCATTATAAATTCTTTGGCAGCTGCTCTGGAAGAGGATACTGGTATTAAATCTAGGATTGACACTATTAACCCTAAGATGGTTACATTGAATGAGCTCTATGGAGTGCTCGACCCTGATAGCAGAGATTGGACAGATGGTCTTTTGTCTAAAATTTTCAAAGAAGCTAACTCTGAAATTCCAGGTGCCAAGCCTGAAAGACGTTGGATTATTTATGATGGAGATGTTGATGCAGTCTGGGTTGAAAATATGAACTCAGTCATGGATGATAACAAGATTCTAACCCTTGCTAATGGTGATCGTATCCGTTTACTTAGAAACTGTGCTATGCTTTTTGAAGTGTATGATCTATAGTATGCCTCTCCAGCTACAATCTCTAGATGCGGTATGGTCTATGTTGATCCTAAGAACCTCGGATACACTCCATACTTTGACAGATGGGCTAAAGAAAAGAATGAGAAGTATTCAGAAGTCATGTATGAAAGCTTAAAGGAACTCTATGCTAAATATATTCCTCAATGTATTAATAGAATCTTCGAGGGTGTGACTACTGGTGATGAGATAGTTGAACCTCTAAAATTCATCACACCTAGAACTAATCTTAACCTCGTTTAACAATTCACAACTCTTATTGATTCTATCATTCCCCCACCAGATTAAAACCCTCCTTAAGAAATCGATCTACTAGAAAGATTATTCATTTTCTGCTTAGTGTGGTCACTTGGAGGAGCTCTAGTTTCAGAAGATCGTGAAAAATTCTCAGAGTTCATAAGAACTGTCAGTGGATTGATATTACCCTCAAGTTCACTTTATGATAACTACTTCGATATTGAGAATATGGGATTCGTACTTTGGGATAGAAAGGTTCCTGAATATCAAGCACCTGCTAGCAAAAAATTCTCTTCTATTCTTGTGCCAACAGTCGATACTCAGAGATATTCATGGCTGTTAAATCAAGTCATGATGCTTAAAAAGCCAGTAATGTTCGTTGGTGACTCTGGAACTGCTAAGACTGTTACTATATTCTCTCATTTCAAGCAATTACCTACTGAGAGATACGTTGTCCTTAATATCAACTTCTCCTCTCGTACTACATCTATGGATTTCTAAAAGAACGTAGAGGAAAACATTGATAAAAGATCATTCAAACAGTATGGTCCTAAGACAGCAGGCAAGCTCCTTATCATTTTCATTGATGATCTTAACATGCCTCGTATTGATAAATACGGTACTCAGTAACCAGTAGCATTGATGAAATTCTTAATCGAAAGAAACTAACTCTATTAAAGAGGAGGAGAATTAGAGCTTCGTGAAATTGTAGACACTCAGTATGTAGGCTCTATGACACCCCCAGGTGGTGGTAACAACCCTGTTGATCCTCGTGTAATGACTCTATTTTCAACCTTCAATATTACTTTCCCATCAAAAGAAGCTATAGAGAAAATTTACACATCCATCTTAGAGAAGCACTTGGTTGAATTTGCTGAAGATGTGAGAAATGTTGTTCCTAAAATAACTTCAGCTACACTACAGCTATATTTCTAAATCTGTGAGAAGTTACCTCGTACTCCAGTGAAGTTCCATTATATTTTCAACTTAAGAGATTTGAGCAGAGTCTACGAAGGTCTTTGCATGATGACCATTGACAAATTCACAACCAAGGAGTCACTAATCAGAGTCTGGAGAAATGAATGTATGAGAGTGTTTAGTGATAGGCTTGTTAATGAAATAGATCGCTAACTTGTAAATGACTAACTGTTAGCTTCACTTATAAAAGAGTTTTTCCCTGGCACAGAAGAATTCGTTTTGAGAAACCCTTCACTATTTGGTGATTATGCGCTATCAGATCCCACTGATGAGGAAGCTGAAGACCCTCGTCTATATGAAGATCTAGGTGATTATGATGATGTGAGAAAGAAGATGAATAAGCTCTTAGAAGACTACGGATTTGAAAATAAACCCATGAATCTTGTGCTTTTCAATGATGCCCTTGAACATGTTACCAAGATTCACAGAATTCTCAGATTCCCTAAGGGTAGTGGTTTATTAGTCGGAGTTGGTGGTTCAGGTAAATAATCCTTAACTAAGCTCGCCACATTCACAGCAAATTTTGAACTCTTTACTATTAACCTGATTAGAAATTACAAAGAAGAAAACTTCAGAGAAGATCTCAGAGTTCTATACAGAGATGTTCTAAAGAAACCCAAGACTTTCCTATTTACAGATGCTCATGTCGTTGAGGAAGGATTCCTAGAATTGATAAACAATATCTTGACTATTGGAATGGTCCCCGCATTATTCCCTGAAGAAGAGAAAGATGGTCTTACCTATCCTTTAGAGGAGGAGATAAGAAAGCAAAATTTACCTGACTAGAAAGAATTCAGATGGCAATACTATGTTAATAGAGCAAGAGAGCAACTTCACATTATTCTGGCAATGTCTCCTGCAGGTGATACTTTACGTCTGAGATGCCGTAACTTCCCAGGTCTAGTTTCTAACACAAACATTGATTGGTTCTTCGCATGGCCTGAGGATGCTCTTGCTGCTGTGGCTTCTCATTTCTTAGTGAATGTTGAACTTGATGAGGAATATCGCCAAGCCATCACAGATCACATCGTTATGATCCATTAGTCAGTGCAATAATACAGTGTTGAATTCGAAGCCGTGTATAAGAGAAAGAATTTCTCAACACCTAAGAACTATTTGGACTTTATCGATAACTATATCAAATTCTTGTAAAACAATCGTAAACAGATCGACTCAAATGTGAGAAGACTTGAAGGTGGTCTCACCACTCTAGCTAAAGCTCAAGAGGACACTGAAGTTCTATCTAAAGAGCTAGCTATTAAGAATGCTGAAATTGCAGAGAAGAAGAAAATTGTGGAGGAGCTTATCGCTGATATCACTGAGAAATCAGAGGATGCTGCTAAACAACAAGCAGTCGCTACAGAGAAAAAGGCTTTCTTAGATGTGCAAAGCGTTAAAATTGCTATTGAGGAGGAAGATGCATCAAAGGCTTTAGAGGAAGCTCTACCTGCTCTTGAAGCTGCTAGCTAAGCTCTTATGAATATTAAACCAGCAGATATTACTGAAATTAAGGCATTGCCTCAACCACCTTAAGTAATTCAAGATGTGTGTACAATCTGTTATTTCCTATATCCCACTGGAGGCTCAGATGATTAATGGGCTTCAGTCAAACTCAAACTACTTGGTGATATGCAGTTGCTGAATAACCTAAAAGCATATTAGGTTTCTTCCACTAAGAATGATCAATACAACAGAGCATTTAAGAAGATGAAGGCTCTAGAAAAGGAATGTGGATGCAACGGCCCAGAGCTGTAAACCCTCATTAGTTCAAAGAACAAGGCCACTGGTGGTCTCTTCCAATGGACAACTGCTACTATCAGATGCTATGAAATCTACAGAGATGTGGAGCCTAAGAGAAAGAAGGCAGAGGAGATGAAGAAACAAAAAGCTTAAGCTGAGAGAGACTTAGCAGACACAGAATAAAAACTGAAAGAAGTCACAGAGAAACTTAACGATCTTAATGCTAAGAAATCAGTGAAGCAAGCTGAATTAGATGAGTTGGAAGCAAAATCAAGAGAGATGTAGAGGAAGTTGAATGCAGCCTCTAAGCTTATCAATGGTTTGGGATCAGAGCAAAAGAGATGGACGATTGATCTTGAGGGACTAGGCACTGATAAAGTAAAGCTAGTTGGTGATTGCTTATCAGGATCTGCTTTCTTATCTTACTGTGGAGCTTTTAACTTTGACTTAAGAAAGAAGATGGTATATGAGCATTGGAAGCAAGATCTAATAGCTAAGAATATTCCAAACAAAGAACATTATAGACTAGAGAAATTCCTAACAAATGATGTTGAGATCTCCAAGTGGGCTTCAGAAGGTCTACCTGCTGACGAACTATCAATATAGAATGGTATTTTAACTAAGAATGCAAGCAGATGGCCTCTTTGTGTTGATCCTCAAATGCAAGCTGTATATTGGATTAAAGAAAAAGAAAAGAAGTCCAATCTCGAAGTCTTATCATTCAATCAGGCTGATTATATTAAGAGACTTGAGGTAGCCATAAACTACGGTAAGCCAGTACTCTTTGAAGCAATCGATGAGGAAATCGATCCTATGATTGACCCAATTCTAGAGAAGAATATTATTTTACAAGCTGGAGTAAGATATATTAAGCTTGGTGATTAAAACATTGAATACAACGATGAATTCAGAATGTACATGACTACAAAGATAGCTAATCCTAACTATCCACCTGAGACCTATGGTAAAACTATGATTATCAACTTTAATGTAACATTGTAAGGTCTTAGAGATCAACTCCTTAATGAAGTTGTGGGTTATGAAAGACCAGAACTCGAACGCCAACGTAAGTAGCTAGTTATTGAAACTTCATTGAATCGTTCTGCTTTGAAAGAATTAGAAGACACATTGCTCAGTGAGTTATCTAAGGAGACTGATATACCTCTAGTCGATAACGTTCCTCTGATTGAGACACTAGAAAATGCAAAATCCAAATCAGTTGAGATCGCATCAGCATTGGATACTGCTAAAATCACTGAGGCTGATATTGAGTCGAGTAGAGAATCTTATAAAGATGTAGCCAAGCGTGGAGCCATTCTTTTCTTCGCTATGTAAGGACTCTCAGCTATATCTGAAATGTACGAATACTCTCTCTCTAGTTATTTGACTGTCTTCAAGAATGCTCTTGAAACTGCTCGTAAAGACAATATTCTATAGAACAGACTGAGAAACATTAAAGAAAAACTGACTTAATTAGTATATGAATTCACTTGCATGGGTATTTTCGAAAGGCACAAGTTGATGTTCTCATTCTAGATGACTACTATGATTATGGACGGTGATAATGAACTCAACAAGATTGAACTAGACTTCTTCCTCAAAGGTAACACCAGTTTGGATGCCGTCTAGAGAGAAAAACCCTATGTTTGGCTTCAGCCAAATGGTTGGAAGGATCTGTAGAGACTTTAAACTTTAGGAGATATCTGGAAGACAATAGTAGATGATATTGAAAATCACGGTCATTAATGGATGGAGTGGTATGATTTAGAAGCACCTGAGCAAGTTCCCATCCCTTGTGGTTACTCTGACAAACTAAACAAATTCCAACAGTTATTGGTAGTCAGAGTTTTCAGACCAGATCGTGTTGTTAACGCCATCAAAAACTTTATCATGGAGAAGATGCATGAGCAATACGTCAAGTCTCCACCCATTAGATTTGATAAGATATATGAGTAATCCACTGAGAAGACTCCCATCGTCTTCATTTTGAGTCCAGGTGCTGATCCTCTCAGTGATGTCTAGAAATTGGTTGAATAAGTTGGCATTGGTATGAATAAATTCAAGTTCTTGGCCTTAGGTCAAGGTATGGGAGAGACTGCCAAACAATATATTGAAGGAGGTGCTATGCGTGGTCACTGGGTCATGCTTCAGAACTGTCATTTGCTAGTCTCTTGGCTCAAGAAGCTCGAAGTCATTATTGAGAACATCACCAAGCCAGACAAGAACTTCAGACTTTGGTTAACAACTGCCCCCACTGATAAATTCCCTCTTGGTATCTTGCAACGTAGTTTGAAGGTAGTCACAGAGCCACCCGATGGTCTTGGTCAAAACATCAAACAAAGCTATTCAAAGCTTACTGAAGAATCACTTCAAGAGTGCCCTACTTCAGAATTCAAATCACTTGTCTACGTGCTCGCCTTTTTCCATGCTGTGATCCAGGAGCGTAAGAAGTTTGGTAAGATTGGTTGGAACGTCAACTACGACTTCAATGAGAGCGACTTCAGAATCTCGTTCAGACTGATTAGCATGTATCTCAACAAAGCCTTCATAGCTAAGGAAGAAGAACTACCTTGGGAAACACTCCGCTATCTGATTGGTGAGGCTATGTACGGAGGAAGAGTTACAGACGACTTCGATAGACGTGTACTGAATACCTATCTTAAGGAATATGTGGGTGACTTTATATTTGACAGTAATCAGACTTACTATTTCTCTAGGTCAGGATCAGACTATACCATTCCTGTGTGTGAGACCTTAGAACACTACATCCTACAGATAGATCAGATTCCACTATTCACATCGCCAGGAGTGTTTGGACTGCATCCAAATGCTGAAATATCTTACTTTACTAATACTGCTAAAGAAATATGGTTAAATACAATTGAAATGCAGACATCTGATGTTGCCGCAGGTGGTGGTATAAACAGAGAAGAATACATAGAATAAGTTGCTTCTGATATTTAAACAAAATTGCCAGAATTGTTTGATTACTTCAATATCAAGAAAAATATTGAAATTCCTACCCCGGCTTAAGTTGTGCTACTCTAAGAACTAGAACGTTTCAACAAACTGTTAGAGAAGATGCATCAATCTCTCTTTGATCTAAAGCGTGCTCTTTTGGGAGAGATCGGTATGAGTATGGAGCTGGATGAGCTAGCCAACTCTCTCTTCAATGGTTTCCTACCAGGTATGTGGTCAGCATTATCTCCTCAGACTCTCAAGAACCTAGTCAACTGGATGGAACACTTCATGAAACGCTACTAACAGTATAAGAACTGGATTGAAGTTGAAGAACCTAAAGCTATGTGGCTCTCTGGACTCCACATCCCTGAGTCTTACTTGACTGCCCTGGTTCAGACTACCTGTCGTCAGAAAGGTTGGGCCCTTGATAAATCAACACTCTACACCATGGTAACCAAAGTCCGCAACCCAGCTGAAGTCAAGAAACGTCTAGAGCATGGTTGCTACATTCAAGGCCTTTACCTTGAAGGTGCTCGTTGGAATTCAGAGAAGGACTGCCTTGACTATCAAAATCCAAAAGAATTGATTATTGAGATGCCACTCATCCAAATCATCCCTATTGAAGCCAATAAACTCAAGCTCAGAGGTACCATAAGAACTCCAGTCTACGTAACACAAGCCAGAAGAAATTCCATGGGAGTCGGATTAGTCTTTGAAGCTGATCTTAAGACAGATAAGCACCCTAGTCATTGGATATTGCAAGGTGTGTGCTTAGTCCTTAACACTGACTGAGATTGAATGATTAACGATTTTAACTCAAATGATATAATTTACCTTAATTTCATAACTTTTGATATTAATTTAACTCTGTTTGAGAAAGATAATAATTTATTAAAATATCTAAAGATGAGCTCTCTAAGAGTTGTGAAGTATTTCATCAAGAGCAGCCCAGTCGGTGAGCTATCCGATGTCCTCGAGGATGTCTCAAACATTATTGGGCAAGACTTCCTAACTAATGCAGACATAAAGCAAGCTCTAAGAGATTATTACGAACAACACAAAATCCAATTGTCTTTCCCTGATGGCACACAAGTCGTGGTCACTCAAGAAGGAAGATAAGAGCCCATCGTCTCATACACAGGTGCTGCCACTCAGAACTACTAGCAACCTCCTCAGCAATAAGAGCAATAAGTAGCTCCAAAGAAAGTTAATTTATGGGAAGATGATGAGCAGGAGGATGGTCAACAACAAGAGCAGTAATAAGAGCAATAGCAATAAGAAGTGACTTATCAACCTGATTATGATGAATACAATCAGTAACAGCAACAACAGCAGTAAGAATAGCGCATTGAGGAGTTCGTATACTATGACCCAATCAAAAAGCTTAAGTTCTCATTCCACCCTATTACACTAGAGGCTAAAGTTGAGGAATAAGGCGTAGACTATGAATAATAATATGTATCACAAGGTACTCTCAGTCTAAGGTAGATAAATTTATATGATTAAAGCCAATTTATATAGAAATGATGTAGTGACAGAGATGAATGCCTATATTTCAAGACAGTTCCGTCGTGGCACCACACAATACAGTGTATTTGCAACTGACTAGCAATTGAAAGTTGAAATCTCATGCCATAACTTTAACTTTAAGAACTATTGGGGAGGTGAATTCCTCTCTTCTTGGACTATTGATTTGACTGGAAGCCAATCAGTCTCTGGCCATGTGAAGATTCATAACCACTACTTCGAGTAGGGTAACATCCAATTCAATCTCAACAAGAGCTTCCCAGGTGCCAAACCTAAAGCCTTCACTGGCAGAGGAATCGTAGACTTGATTAGCAAACTTGAGACAGAGGTATTAAAAATATGATGCAATAATTTTTTAATTATAGTATCAAGAGGGATTGGAAGACTTGTACACAGAAGTGAGTGAGAAGTTGTTGAAGGGAATGAGAAGAATCCTACCAGTAACAAGGACAAAATTCGATTGGAGCAGACCTCAACTTATATGAGTGAATAAATAATGATATGATATTGATGTTTATTTATCAATTTAAATAGTTATTGCTGTTTAGCTAATGCTTTAACTTCCGAGCATCATCACCTCAGCTTCCTCAAGAATAATATTTCTGAGCTTCGGCTGGTTTGCTGAAGTAGGAGTCGACGTCTCTGGGGAGATTGCCGTCCTTGAATGTATCAGTTGATCTATCGTAGGTGGGGAGCGAGTAGATCTTGTGTCTGTCCATCTCAGTGCCAATGAAGTTCTGAAAGGCTCTATGTTTCGTGCGAGATTTGCACTCATGCCAGTCCTCTATCTCTATGAAGCACATTCTTGATGACATGTCTTCAGACTTGATGCAGTTGAGCATACGTTGGTGGAAAGCGTAACAAGGGTGAGTAGTGAGAGCCACTGACAAGAAAGGTTCAACCATTATTATTTTAAAACACTATAATATAATACTTATAATCAAGATTAATATTTGCAGTAAATGGCATCATTGGGGTTTTGGGGTTTTG
>LASR02012582.1:0-13336 GCA_001272965.2 Paraurostyla sp. PUJRC_G6
AAAACCCCAAAACCCCATAGACTTTAATTAGTGTCTATTATTTTATAGAGAATTATAATTAATTTGAGAGATAATACTTTCTTAAATAAGCTACCAATAAATTTAAAAAATAATAATTAATTTTATATTCTTAGATTCTAAGAAAAGAAGGACGACTATGTAGAATTCAAAATTCCCTCCAAACAAGCGAGGAATTTCATAAGACTAGTCAAACAGAGTAAGCATATTACCTTCATCCTCATTTTAACCTTGATCTTTTAGATTGATATAAACAATTTCGTTGCTGATAAAGCAAAAAGGAATGAACTAAAAAGAAGACTCTACGATAGTGGGATATCGAATGTACCAATGCCTTCAGTCAAACGGCCCATTGAAGAAAACATGTCTTCCAGGCCATTTTCAGCCAGAATGAACAGTAACAAGTACTAATCTCTTATTATCATCAACTTCTATAGAATTTAGAGCTTATCACCTTTGAAAAAGATGGTTCAAGATTTGAATACTAAGTTAATTAGAAACATGAATGAGAGCTATCAGGAGGCAGCTTTGATAGAAGCTAGAAACCTAGGAGAAGGAACAGCAGAATACAATAAGCAACAATAAGTCTTGCTATCAGGAAGCTTCAATTAAGGCTATTCATAGATGCCAAATAGACTGCAAGATAATATTGCTATACAGCCAAGACTTGGAGGAACTTTAAGAGGTTCTAACATGGGCGGCGCCGTTGATATTTTTAATAACAAACAGTTACTATTAAATAAGACTTAGAAGCAGAACCCCAGGGACATTCCGCCAATCGATGCAGAAACCAGATTCAGAATTAACTAAACTCTTAACCAGAGTCAGATTGAAGCAAGCAAATTTATGTCTTTTGGTGCTGGAGGGCCACCTGCTATGGTTTATGCTGGATTTGAAGGAGGTGTCAGCTTGAGTCAAAAGAACCTAGAATAAGCTAGGACAAAATTCTTACTAGACAAACTGACTGGAAAGCTACCAGCTGAATTGAGAGGTGGAATAGCCCAGCAGTTACCTCCTCTTAGCAAAGATTCACCAAGGGCAGGCAAGAAAGGTGGAGCAAGATCAAAAGGAACAATGTCAGTTTCAAGTAGGAGTAGAGCCGATGACAGAGAATTCAAGCAAGTTGCCATTAATGAAGGAGATAAAGATAAAAAGGGTGGTCAAAAGAAAGAAGATAAGCCTTAGAAATGGAGCGACCTAGATAAGTACATTGAGTTATTGCTTGACAGTAAAAGTGAAGAGGAAACTGTCTTTGTTTATCTTAACCCAAATCCGAATTAAGATCCTTATGATCTATTGGTCTGTTCATATTAACAAAGAAAAGAGCAAAAGTACTACACTTTATCTGGTAAAGGTTTAACCCTATATGAGAATGATACACCAGTGGAATTCCTATCTCTAGGTTAATGGTTAATAGAAAGAGACTCTTACAATCACATTAAGGAACTTCCATTTTTCAAGAAGTTTAAGAGATGGAAGTTTATGAGAATGTGGAAAAAGACTATCAAACATCAGAACAGAATGAAGGCTTAGAATTCACTCGAAGAAAAGCTATTCATGCTTTAAGATCACTTTAGTGGTCACCTCATGAAGCACAGACAGTATATGTTGGAAATGGAGAAATTGAGATTTGTTGATGCTATGAGAAATTCTGACACTAAGACCATTGAGGAGTTTGCCAAAGCACAGGAGGATCGTAGAAAATTAATCTCAGAGGAGATTGCGAAGTTCAGTGAGAAATCTAGAGACAATGTCAGAGAATGCATCTCTAAAGTCTTAAGTGAGTTAAGAGAAAGAATTGTGAGCGAGATCGCACTGGACGAAGAGAGAAAGAAAAATAACCCAATTTAAAGCTCAAATACCATTACCATGAAAAGAAAAGCCAGCAATAACGTTTTTGAAAAGCTTGGATTCCCTGAAGGTATGACATATGGGCACAGAAGCAGCTTAAGAAAAGAATGCTCTAGATTCTTGAGATTCGCATACATCATAGATTTCTTATCACTAGAGGCGCTAGCTAATATTTATACGGGCTCAGTTGCCGATCTTATCAAGAGACTAGATGAATTGGATAGAAACGTAGATATGGAGAGAGTAATGACAATGGAATTTGATGAATAGAGCAGACAGACAGCCCCTCCTTAAAGAGGAAGAGAACCTTTATTTTACGTTGCAATATAGTTAAATGATAGATAAAGTATTCCATCAAGTGCTATTGAATAAGTAGTATGTCCAGAATTTAGATTGCCCCCAGGTGGAACTTCCAAAGAAGAATAATTTGATCCTCTTTGCCACTTAGAACTTGAACCCGAGAAAGAAGAGAAAAAGGCTGGTGATGAGGAGGAAGAGGAAGAAGAAGAGGGCCAAATGGTAGAGGTACAGAAATTCAAAAGCATTGTGCCTAGAATTCAAGAATACTGGCTCAGAACTGTTCCTGATTCAGATGATTACATTGATGTTTTAGTGAGATGCTTCGCTAGTGGGTTAGACTAGATTTAAGTTTTTGAACGTTGGAGCAAGCACAATGATCTCACACCTTATGCTGATGCCCTAGAGGAATGGGATGATATAGTTGGTGATGTTTGGGAAGAACCTGAGTCCCTAGTGCTCAATCCTTACTCATGGATCCAAGATAATCCACTCTATTAGGATCAGAAAGAAATGGTTCGTAATATACTTGAAGGCTCATTTGATAAAGCCAACCAATTTCTTACTAGATTTTAACCCTTACTTGAGATATACTGGAGAAACAAACAATTAGATCTCAATATCTTAGTCCATGAACGCCTAAAGAATCCTGTTGAATCACTTTCACACACTGTCAAGCTTTTTAACTACTATAACACCACCTTTACCAATTAACTTCCTTCGACCACTGAGTTGGGTCTTGTTTAACTTGACAGTAAGGGCTGCAGAAGCAAGCTCCTTCCAACTCCTAAAGAATTAATCTCTAGGATTGAAGAATTAGTGCCTAAAGTCATTAGGTCTCGCACTGATGAGTCAAAGAAATGGCTCTAGAAATGTATCAGAGATTTACAAAAGACAGTAGCCACAGTTGAAGACTTCGTAGAATAAAATAATAATCTTAACTATACAAATGAGAATTTCCAACAATACAGAGATAAGGTAGATTTATATGGACAATTTTATAATACATTGGCTGAATTTTAACTCAAAGTCAAGAAGGAGGACAAGGATAACTTCACTGAATGCGTTTAGCTAATTTCTTAACTATCAAGTATTGTAGCTAATGTGGAATCATAATAAGATGCTAATATGGAAACATTTAAGAAAACTCTTAATGAACTTATTCCTTAACTCAATAATCAAATTAATGATCTTCAAGAAGAAACTAAGAACCCTATTTTCTTATCAGGCGAAGCCAACATGTTTGATATGCTCCGTTAATTAGATGAGCTAGAGAATAGATTTAAGGAACTTGAGACTCGCTCAATGAAATACAATCAATGGTAGGAAGTGCTTCAGACTCAACCCACAGTCTTTGATAACCTAGATCAGTTAAGAGAAGACCTTTAACTGAGATGCATCATGTGGCGATCCTTGAAAGAGTGGGAAGAGCTGACTGAGAAGTGGATCAAGACTTAATTCAACAATATCTAAGCTAAAGAAATTGCTCAGAGAGCAGACGGATATTCAAAGATTGTGATGAGACTAGAGAAAAATCTGGAAGTAAATCCTATCCAAAGTAAACTCAAAGAACTTGTTGATACTTTCAAGGGTGCCATGCCTATTGTCGTTGCCTTAAGAAATGATAATCTTAAAGAGCACCATTGGAAAGAGATAAAAGACCTTATCCAAGCTGATTTCGACATCACTGATCCCGACTTCACTCTACAGTCATTGATTGATCTTAATGCTGTACAATTCTAAGAGGACATTACTGCAATATCCACACAGGCTTCATAAGAGGCCTCCTTAAAAGCTCAAATCTAACAGCTAGAGGAGACTTGGAAGAAGATAGACTTTATTACTAAATAGTATAAGGATAAAGATGCCTACATTCTAGATGAGATAGATGATATCTTTGCTGCTTTAGATGAAGGAATGGCTATAATTAATATGATCCTGGGTAGTAGGTATGTTAAGCCCTTGAGAAATGAGGCAGAACTCTGGAAAAAGAATCTCTTCACTCTTAACTAAGTTGTTGAGGAATGGGTCATTTGCCAAAAGCAATGGATCTATCTTGAGAACATCTTTGCAGCCCCTGATATCAAGAAGCAACTGCCCACTGAGTCCCAGAGGTTCGAGCAGGTAGATAAATTCTTCAAGCAACTGATGAATAAGACTCATAAAACACCTAATGCACTGCGTACTGCCAAGAACAATCCCAACCTATTAGACTAACTGAAGACAAACAACGATATTCTCGACGATATTCAAAAGAAGCTGGAAGATTACTTGGAGAACAAGCGTTCATCATTCCCACGTTTTTACTTTTTATCAAATGATGAGCTACTAGAGATACTGGCTAACTCATAAAACCTAGAGGTAATACAACAGCATCTAAAGACATGCTTTGATAATATTGTGAAGCTGGATATATCTGAAGGTATCGATATTCAAGCGATGTTGTCACTAGAGGGCGAGAGAGTACCATTTTCTAAGCCATAGAAGGTCAGAGGACTGGTTGAGTAATGGCTAGATTTAGTGCAAGGAGCAATGAGAGATACATTGTGGAAACTTATGAAACAAGGTTTACAGGATTATGCTAATATGGATAGAAAGCAGTGGGTGCTAACTCATTTTGGTCAAGTTGTTGCTACTATTGCTTAAATTTCATGGTGCTCAGCCTCAGAATATTACATTAATGAGATGTCTAATAATCCTTTCTCTCTATAAGAATGGTATGACTTAAATGAAAGCTAGTTAGCCACCCTTACTGAATTGGTTCGTGGCAAATTGACCTCCCTTCAAAGAAAAATTATTGTTGCTTTGGTCACCACTGACGTCCATGCTCGTGATATTGTAGAAGGACTTCTCAAGGATAATGTTAGCTCAATCTTTGAATTTGGCTGGCAACAGTAACTCCGCTACTATTGGGAGGAGGAAGCTGATGATTGTAGAGTCAAGCAAATCAATGCTTCTCTTAAGTATGGCTATGAATATATGGGTGCCACCTCTCGTCTAGTTATTACTCCACTCACAGATAGATGTTGGATCACAATCACTGGAGCTTTGCATATCAAATTAGGAGCTAACCCAGCTGGCCCAGCAGGTACAGGCAAGACTGAATCAACTAAGGATCTGGCTAAAGCACTAGGAATGCTTTGTATTGTGTTTAACTGCTCTGATCAAGTAGACTATAAGATGATGGGTCGTTTATTCTCTGGTTTGGCTTAGCAAGGTGCTTGGACCTGTCTCGATGAGTTCAATCGTATTGATATTGAAGTATTGTCAGTTATTGCTCAGCAGATCTTGACTATCAGAGAAGCATTACTAAGAGGATAGACTAATTTCTTATTTGAAGGTAAAGAAATCCCCTTACAACCTAGTTTGGGAGTACATATTACCATGAACCCTGGTTATGCAGGTCGTACTGAGTTGCCCGATAACTTGAAGGTGCTGTTTAGGCCAGTGGCTATGATGATCCCTGATTATGGTCTGATTGCAGAAATTATGCTTTTTGCTGAAGGATTTGGTAATGCTAAGATTCTATCAAAGAAAATGGTGCAGCTTTATAAACTCTCCTCTGAATAACTCTCTCAATAGGATCATTATGACTTCGGTATGAGAGCTGTGAAATCGGTGCTGGTCATGGCTGGTTCCCTCAAGAGAGCCAGTCCCAACCTTAATGAAGATGCAGTGCTAATCAGAGCCATGAGAGATTCAAACGTTCCTAAGTTTTTAAAAGATGATCTACCTCTATTCTCAGCTATTGTGTAAGACTTATTCCCTAGCATTGAAATCACAGAAAGTGATTATGGAGAACTAGCAACATAGATTTAAGAGTCTATCGATCATTTTGGTCTACAATAACATGCTGTATTCCAATTGAAGACAATTCAATTGTTTGAAACATTTAATGTTAGATTTGGTGTTATGTTGGTTGGACCCACTGGTGGTGGCAAGACTACTTGCTATAATGTTTTACAACACACAATGACATCTCTAAGAGAGAAAGGATCCAAAGATGATAGATTCCAAAGTGTAAAGAAAACTATTCTTAATCCTAAGTCCATATCAATGGGAGAATTATATGGTGAAGTGAATCCAATTTCTTAAGAATGGCATGATGGTCTAGCTTCTAAAGTAATGCGTGCTGCTGCTCAAGAACTTGGTGAAGAAAAGTCTTGGATAGTATTTGATGGGCCAGTCGATGCTCTCTGGATTGAAAATATGAATACTGTACTTGATGATAATATGACTCTTTGTTTAGCCAATGGCTAGAGAATTAAGCTAAGAGCAGCTATGAGAATTCTCTTTGAGGTATAGGATTTAGCTGTAGCATCACCCGCTACTGTCTCTAGATGTGGTATGGTCTATTTAACTTACGAGGAACTTGGATGGAGACCTTACGTTAAAACTTGGATTTACAAATTCTTTGAAGATGATTAAATCCTTAATGATGAATTAAAAGAATACCTTTACTCTATCTTTGATTCCACTATTGATATTGGTTTAGACAAGATACGAGATCATTTCTCAGAGCCTGTAGCCACAGCTAATATTCAGCAAGTCATATCACTATGTAACTTCCTAGAGGTCTTGGTTCATCCCTCTCAAGGTTTCAAAGGTTCAGATGAAGAAAAGAGAAAGCTTTTAATAAATATCTTCACTTGGTCTTATATCTGGGGATTAGGTGCCTCTCTAGATGAAAGAAGCAAGGAGAGATTCGATGATACAGTCAGAGACACATTTAAGGGAGTGTAGATTCCTCCTAACTTCTCAGTGTTCGATTACTTCTTTGACCTCAAGAAAGATAAAAGCTTTAAGCCATGGAATATTAAGGTGCCTGCATTCGTGTTTGATAGAGACGTTCCCTATTTTGAACTCTTGGTGCCAACCAATGACACATATAAATTCAGTTATTGCCTTGAATTGCTACTTTCAAAAGAAAAGCCATCATTCTTTACTGGATATACTGGAGTAGGTAAATCAGTTGTTATTTCAAATAGTCTGGCTCGTCTTCAGGATGAGAAAGATATAGTTCCAATCTTCATTAACTTCTCAGCTTAGACTTCGTCAACAAGAACACAATAATCAATTGAAGATAAACTAGAGAAGAAGAAGCGTAATTTATTTGGAGCTCAGCCTGGCAAGAAAATAGCTATCTTCGTGGATGATATTAACATGCCTGCCACCGAGTAGTATGGAGCCTAGCCACCCATTGAACTTCTCAGATTGTACATAGACATGAAGGGTCTTTATGATAGAGACGAGTGGAGTTGGAAATATGTTGAAGACACAACTTTAATCGCAGCAGCTGCCCCACCAGGTGGAGGTAGATCACCCTTAACCATGCGCTTTACCCGTCACTTTAACATGTTCTGCCTTCCCAATGCTGATAGAGCTACTTTAACTAAGATTTTTGGAAGCATCTTGCAAGGTTTCTTAAAAATAGGATTCTAAGATCAAATATAAAAGATGGATGAGGCCATAGTGTCTTCAACAATAGAAATCTATCAGCGTATTTCAGAAGAACTTAGACCTACACCTGCCAAATTCCACTATCTATTTAACTTAAGAGACGTCTCTAAGGTTTTCTAAGGAGTGTTGATGGTAAAGCCAGTCAGTGTCTCCTAGCCTGAGACAATGGCCAGACTCTGGATGAATGAAAGCTTGAGAGTTTTCTATGATAGATTAATTAATAATGAGGATAAGAAATGGTTCACTGCTTTGATTATGGAACTGATGGTGAGAAACTTCCGTATGCAGATTGATCATGATGAAGTATTCGTAAGAGAGAAGATAATGTTCGGTAACTTACTTAAGCTAGACGCACCTATTAAATATTATGAAGAAATAAAGGATAAAGCTAAGTTAACAAAAGTATTGAATGGAATGCTAGATGAATACAATTTAGGTAACAGCAATAAAATGAACTTAGTTTTCTTTGATGATGCTATTGAACATATACTCAGAATTGCAAGAGTATTAAGACAACCACGTGGTAATATTATGCTTATTGGAGTTGGTGGTTCTGGTAAGCAATCACTTACTAGACTTAGTTCATATATGTTGGAAATTCAATTTAAGTAGATAGAAATAACAAAGAACTTTGGATCATCACAATTCAAAGACTTTATGAAGGAATTGATGTTCTTAACTGGTATAGAGGGAAAATCTTATTGCTTCGTTATGACTGATACATAAATCATTAGTGAAAGCTTTTTGGAAGATATTAACAATCTACTTAATACTGGCGAAATTCCAAATTTAATGTTACCTGAAGATAGAGATAAAATTATTAATGGAGTCAGACCTGTTGTTATTGAAATGAAGAAAATTGATTCAATTGAAGTTATCAATCAAACTTTCATTAACAGAGTGAGAGACAATTTACATATTTGTCTTTGTATGTCTCCAGTTGGTGACACCCTTCGTGTTCGTTGTCGTATGTTCCCCTCTCTGGTCAACTGCTGTACTCTGGATTGGTTCTCTCGCTGGCCTGAGGAAGCTCTTCTCTATGTGTCCTCTGAATTCCTAAAAGAACTTGACCTCCCATCAGAGGATGTAAGACGCTCTCTTGCTGAAATGTGCATGGTTATCCACACCTCTGTGGAAGAAGAAGCTGATGCCTTCTTTGCCTAGCTAAGACGTAAGGTTTACACTACACCTAAGAGTTACCTTGATTTAATCTCACTCTATCTTAACACACTAGATATCAAGCGTGGTGAATATAATGCAAATAAAATAAGATTGGCAACTGGTCTTAAGAAGCTCAATGATACAAATAAATCAATTGCTGAGCTTAGAGTCAAGCTCACTGAATTACAGCCTCTACTACAGAAGAAAAATGAAGACTTGAAAGTAGCACTTGATAGAGTCAATGCCGATAAGAAAGTTGCTAATGAGAAGGAGAAGGTTGTATCTCAGGAAGCTGAAGTTGTCAATAAGAAAGCCATTGAGGCCAAAGCCATATCAGATGATGCAGAAGCTGACCTAAATGCTGCCAAACCAGAACTGGAAGCTGCTGAAGCTGCTCTTAAGACTTTGGAAAAAGCAGCTATTATTGAAATCAAGACTTTCCCTAATCCACCTGCTGCTGTGGTTATGGTAATGGAGGCAGTTATGATACTTATTGGTGAGAAGACTGACTGGAACAATGTGAGAATTGTGCTTGGTGATACTACAGGTTTCATTAACAAATTACTTAACTATGATGTATCCAAGACTCCTGAAAGTGTTCTTACAAAAGTTAGATCTAAGTACTTAAAGCTAAAAGAATTCGATGCTGAAGAGGTAGGTAAAAAATCTTCAGCTGCCAAGTGCCTTTGTATGTGGTGTATCTCTGTGTCTAAATTCTAGATTGTAATCAAGAAGGTAGAACCTAAGCGTAAAAAATTCGAAGAAGTTCAATCCATCCTCTCCAAGGCCTAAGGTGAGCTCAATGTAAAAATGTCTGAAGTCAATAAAGTCAAAGAAGCAGTAGCTAAACTTGAAGCAGAATGCTAGAGAATGCAGGATGAGAAGGAGCGTTTAGAGGCAGACATGGATCGATGTGAAAAGCGTATGGGTCGTGCTGAAAAGCTAGTTGTGCTTCTAGCTGATGAAGGAGTCAGGTGGAAGGATACTGTAGCTTCTATTTCATTAGAAATTGAGCAATTAGTTGGAAATGTTTTCTTGTCATGTGCTTGCATTTCCTACTTCGGAGCATTCACTGGACTTTATCGTGAGAATCTAGTCAGAAAATGGGTTACTAATTGCTTAGACAAAGGAATTCCTACAAGTTAAGACTTTTCTGTTATCAAAATTATGGGAGATCCAGTTGTCATCAGGGGATGGAATATTGCAAGCTTGCCCACTGATTAAGTATCTATTGAAAATGGTATATTAGCTACCAAAGCTTAAAGATGGCCATTGTGTATTGATCCATAGCAACAAGCTAATAAATGGATTAAGAATATGGAAAAGCAAAATAACTTACTTCAGCTTAAATTTGGAACATTGAATTTCTTAAGAGAAATGTCTGCTGCAGTTAGAAATGGAAGACCAACATTAGTGGAAGATATGGAAGAATATATTGATCCCTCTATTGATCCAATTCTTCTCAAATAAGCTTTTAAGACTGAAGGTGGTATCAAGCAAATGCGTCTAGGAGACTCAAATATAGATTATGATGATAACTTCAAATTCTTCATGACTACTAAGATGCCAAATCCTCATTATTTACCAGAAGTATGCATCAAAGTCACACTCATTAACTTTACTGTTACTTTTAAAGGTCTAGAAGAATAATTACTAGGTGATGTTGTAATCTAAGAAAAACCTGAGATCGAAAAGAAAAGAGATGAAATCGTAGTTACAATGGACTTTGATCAAAGAACCTTAAAGTAGATTGAAATAACTATCTTGAAATTACTATCAGAATCTACAGAAGAGCAAATTTTGGATGAAGATAATCTAATTAATGTGCTTGAGAACAGTAAGAAGACTTCAAAGGAAATTAATGAGAGAATGGTTTAATCTTTAATTGTTGAGGAGGAAATTAACAATACTAGAAATCAATATAGAACAGTAGCTATCAGAGGTAGCATCCTTTATTTCGTTATAGCAGATTTAGCTGGTATTGATCCTATGTATCAATATTCTTTGGCTTATATTAAGCGTTTATTTAATTCTGCCATTGAAAAGAGCAAAAAGGCCAGAGACCTTGATGAGAGACTTGATATTTTAATTGATAATATAACCAGAATGATATATACCAACGTTTCAAGAGGTCTTTTCGAAGCTCATAAGATTATCTATTCATACTTAATAATTATTAACATTAACCGTAATTATGGTAAAGTAAAAGACGTTCACTGGAATATTTTACTAAGAGGTGCTGGTCCTATCTCAATTGAATAACAAAGAAATAAACCAAAGAACCCAGACCCCAAGGTAGTTTCATTGATTGGTTGGGATTTGCTTTATTATCTAGATGTCACAGATCAGTTAACTTTCGGAGGTTTGACAACATCAATTAGTTAGAACTGGGATGATTGGTATGAATGGATTGCAAAAGCAGACCCTCATTTAGAGCCATTGCCATTAGATTGGAAGGAAAAGCTTGGCAACTTCGAAAAACTAATCATACTAAAAGCATTCAGACCAGAAAAGTTATTGTTTGCCTTCTAGAATTATGTTATTGATGAGATTGGTAAGTTCTATGTTGAAAGCCCTTCAGTAACTATGGAGGTTGTCTATAATGATACTGATGTGAAGACACCACTTATCTTCGTCTTGAGTTAAGGAGCAGATCCTACATCTTCTTTAATTAAATTTGCTAAAGACAAAGGATTTGGTGAAAGGCTAAATGTAATCTCACTTGGTCAAGGTCAAGGACCCAAAGCTGAGGCTTTAATTAAAGCATCTAAGAAAAATGGTGAGTGGGTAATGCTTTAGAACTGTCATTTAGCTAAGTCTTGGATGCCTTCACTAGAAAATATAGTTATTAACTTTGCAGCAGAAGAATATGAAATACATTAAGAATTCAGACTATATCTGACATCTATGCCAGCAGATTATTTCCCAGTCAGTGTGCTTCAAAATGGTGTGAAACTTACAACTGAACCTCCAAGAGGTCTTAAAGCTAATTTGAAAAGAACGTATCAGGAATTCTCTGAAAATTCATTTAATGATAGTAAGAAACCAGAAACATGGAAGAAACTCTTATTCGGTCTATCATTCTTCCATGCAGTTATTTAAGAGCGTAGAAAATTCGGACCTTTAGGATGGAACATTCGTTACGAATTCAATGACTCAGATTTGGAAACTTCAATGACTATGTTGAAGATATTCCTTGATGAGCAAGAAGATGTACCTTGGGATGCTTTACTATATGTTACAGGTCATATTAACTATGGTGGGCGTGTTACTGATGACTGGGATCGTAGATGCCTCATATCTCTCCTAAGAAAATATTCAAATGCTGATGTCCTTGAAGATGGCTATAAATTCAGTGACTCTGGTATATATTATGCACCTACTTTTGGACCCCTTGAATCTTACAGAGAATACATTGATACTTTACCATTAATAGACAACCCCGAGGTCTTTGGACTCCATGAAAATGCCAATATAACCTATTAAAATCAAGAATCAGATAAAATTGTTGCAACTATACTTAGCATTTAACCAAGAGTGGGAGGGGCAGCTGGAGTACAAACTCCTGATGAAATCGTTAAGGAAAGAGCTAAGGAAATTAAAAAGATACTTCCAGCCTTGCTTGATAAGAGTATGGGTAAAAAAGATATGTTTAAGCCTGACAAGCAAGGTCTTATCACTTCTCTTGCTACTGTGTTGCTTTAAGAAATGCAAAGATTCAACAGACTATTAATAGTAATGAGAAGCTCAATCGTATTACTTAAGAAAGCTATTAACGGATTTATTGTAATGAGTGAAGAGCTAGATTCTATGTATATCAGTATTTAAAATGGATAAGTGCCTAAGAATTGGGAGAAAGTTGCATATCCATCTTTGAAGCCACTATCAACTTGGTATAAGGATCTTATTGAGCGTGTTGCTTTTATGCAAGATTGGTTAACTAATGGAGCACCTAACTCTTTCTGGCTTTCTGGTTTCTTCTTCCCTCAAGGATTTATGACAGGATGTTTACAAACACATGCCAGAAATTATAAGATTGCTATTGATAAGCTAGCTTTTTCATTCCAAGTCCTCCCAGAAGAAGAGCCTGGTGAAGTTGAAGAACCACCTGAAGATGGTGTTTATATCTATGGACTCTACATGGATGGAGCAAGATGGGACAGAGAATCACAACTAATGGCTGATCAATATCCAGTAAGAGAATTTAGATTTTATATTTTTTTAGAGTGAAATGTATTCAAAAATGCCTTTGATTTGGTTCAAACCTCAAGAGGATTACAAGCCTGAGCCAGAAGAATACTCATGTCCAGTGTATAAGACATCAGTGAGGGCTGGTGTTTTATCAACTACAGGACAATCGACTAACTTCATTATTGCAGTTGAACTACCGACCAAAGAATATCCTAGAATATGGACATTGAGAGCAGCTGCTATGCTTTGCCAACTTAATGATTGATATATTTAAGTCTTAACCAATTATAATTATGATAAAAAAATATTATAAACTTTATTAATATTCAAGAAATCTACTTTTGGGGTTTTGGGGTTT
>LASR02012583.1:0-17620 GCA_001272965.2 Paraurostyla sp. PUJRC_G6
AAACCCCAAAACCCCATCAGATATATTGTTCTAGAAATTTAGCAATAATGATAATTTAATTGCTTAATTTCTCTATATTAAAAGAGTAGAATGCCTATTTATTAATCATTAATTTTAAAGATACGTACGTATAAAGAGATATGTCAAAATTGTTATTGACAAGAGAATAGTTAGTTTATCCGCCCTAAGTGGCGACCTAAGACACGTCTTGGGCATATATTCATTCGTTCAATTTGAGACCCTTCAATGTCCAAGACCTAGATGCATAAAACTATAAACTAAGCAGTTCATAGTAGCAATCATTTATGGGATCTTTCGGAGGGCAGCTTGGAGGAGGAAACTTCAACTCCTCATCACCTTAGGCTTCATAATCGAATACTGCTCATTCAGGAAAATCTAAGAAGGAGCCTATTGACAAATTCGCGGCACTCATTGATGCTGAAGACCCTAGATTTGAGAAGTAAAGAAGAGAGAATCAGAAGACTTGGGAAGGAGGAGTACAATAAGTATGTTCAGCAATGAACAGAAGCATTGACGCATTCTATGATAGAAAAACTGAAGTTTATCATAACATTGTTTACTCAGGTGTAGCTAGAAGAGATGAATGCACTCCATAAGTAGACCAGAATGAAATGACTGAGGAAATTAAAGAGATGGCTCTAGCACCCTGGATATTCTAGACTTTGCCAGGAACTAAGCCAAATTAATGGGGAAATAATAATTAATTGAATGCTTTGGTTGAGAGATTAGAACAATTAGCACCTTGCTCTCTTTGGAATGAGCCTTTGGACTTGATATGCGGGGGTCCTGAATTCTTCGATCAAGCCAAACAGTTCATTAGTTAAACAAGCGAGAAGCTAAACAGTTTAGAAGCTATCAGAATTGATAATACTGAAGATCAATAGTTGGTTAATAGCACTAGCAACGCACTTGTCAGTGTTTTTGGAATATCAGTGCTAATGGCTAATCATGAGAAAATAATGGATAGCCTGGATCTGCTTCATTAGTTCTATAATAATTGCAAACATGCTGATGCTATATTCAAGGAGACTTAACCATAAATGAAGAGATATCTTAATCAAATGGTTGACTTTATTGATAACCAAAAATAATATCACCATCTATAGTCTAACTCTGTCCATGGTGTTATTTCAATTGCCAAATACATTTCATTCGTTAACTTAAACGAATACACTTCATCATTGACCACTGATGGAACCTACCTCTACCTCTACATTTCATTGCCTCAGAGAGGATGCATGTACAAAATAGGAACTGGTGAAAATAGAACTCTTCCAGGAAAAGTGTATCTATCTATTCCAACAGAGAGAGAAGGTGAGATCACTTGGGTCTATTGCTAAGGCAAGCTCTACTCAAGAAGAGCTAATGAAGAACTAGGCTAGATTGTTATCACAGACCCAGTAACATTCAAGCAAGAGGGCATAGCTAAATTGTTTTGTGGAGAGGCTTTCTAGACACCAGTTGCTTAGAGCATTAATAGATATTATCCTTTGCTTACTGATGGTAAAAATCTATTCATAGTAACAATGAATGTGGTAAAGAAGCGCAGAAGAGTCAAGGATCAAATGAGAAAGCTATATTAGAATTTTTAAGAAGAGAAAAAGAAAAAGAAAGAAGATGAGAAAGAAGCCAAAGCATTAATTTCTGCTGAGAAGGTACCTGCCGCTAAAGCTGAAGCACCCAAAGAGGGAGAAGCAGCATCTCACAAAAGATAAAAGAGAAAAGAAAAAAGAAAAGAAAAAGATGATAGCATTTACAATGAGCTCAACAAATTCAAAGATTATATAGGCACTGATGATAAAGAAAAACAGAATAAAATCGTGAAAGATTTTTAGAAAAAAGAGAAACTAAAGCAACAAAAGGCAGAAATTCTTATGAAGGCACAAGAAGCTTAAGTTAAAAAAGAATAATCAGCAGCTGGTGCACCAGGTGAAGAAAATAAGGATGCATAGCCACCTATAGAGCCAGATCAATACAAAGTGTGCGAATTCTAACTGCATGAATTTGATGTCAAGAATTAAGGTGATGAAGATGAATCAATTGAGACACTTTTATAGAACGAGATGGTAGTGGAAATGTTTGAATCATTCTCTGGGTTCTTCACATTTTAAGAATGCTTCCGTGCTCTCAAATTTCACAATAATGATATTGCTGAAGCAGCTGCATGGCTAGTAGACGAGGGAGAGAAAGAAAGAGGCAAGAAATCATTTATTAAGATAAGATCAATCCTTCTTGGCGAATCAGAGATACTTCAAGAAAATCAATCAAAGAAAAACGAATTAGATATAGTCGTAAAGCAAGACTCCATCCTCTATCCTACTAATATTACTACTGGCAAATGGACAATAAACCAAGAGCATTTGAGCTTTCATAACTTAACCACTGACAACGGCTACATAAAAATCTTTTCATTGAAAGAACAAGATACTAGATTAATTAATAGCAAAGAGGAAAATCTGCAATAATCAATTATTACTTAGACTTAACTGAAGCTTTAAGAAGAGAATCTTTCAATAATGTCTCCTCCTCTTATTAAAATGGGACTTGAAGAATAAAGCAGCATAATCTTACAATCAGAGTCCTAAAGATTGGAAAAATCAGATAGTGAATCTTAACCAGACTCTGTCCCAGACTCTTTGATAGATTCAGCTGAGCCATTGAAAGAAGAAGATATGTTTGAAGACATTAAGCTATATGGAACTCTTTTAAAGACTGTGAAGCTTCAAAGAAATATGGATTTTAATCATTCAACATACTTAACTTACGATCACAACTACAAGAAATTTTACTTTATGCAAATTACTTCAGGGCAACGTTATATTGCAGTAGCTACTGATTTCTATGAGTTAGAAAAATTGTTGAAGGATTTCCCTAAAGACTTAGCCTAGTAGACTACTCTTGATGAAATATTAAAAGAGGATGCTCTAACTATAAATGATTTTGCCATTCAGAGTCTTAAGCTTCTAAAGGAGATTGGCAAAGCTAGATTTAGAATGCCTTGGAGATGGAGACCATGGAGCAACCTATATCTGCAGGTCTTACAATAATGGGGTCTAGACTAACTGGAGATGCCAGGTGAAAATTCATCAGATAATGGATCAAGCGAAAATCGAAGTGCACTAGAGTAAAGAAAGAAACAAATAAATAAGCTCACAAGTAGACTTGAAAAGGTAGGTATGAGAGAGAAAAGTATGCTAAGAGAAATACTAGGTCTTGAATTTTAGGAGAATAAGATGAAGAAATAGAAATCTTAGCAAGCGAAGGAGGCTAAGAAAAAAGATTAAAAGAAAAAATTGCAAGCAGAGGATAAGCAGGCTTCATAATAAACAAATAATAATTGGGGTATGTTTTCTTCTCCACAAACATAGCCAAAGAAATATGAATAAGAATTAGTTTTACCTTCTGAGAAAATAGCAATTCAAAAAGAGATAAAGAAGCTGTTTACCTATTGTGCAAGTGGAAATTCCGAATCTTTCAATATTTTAATCAGATTCTTAAAAAGAAACAATGATGTAGAGCTAAGAAATCAACTTCTTTAGCAGATTTTAGATTAGATACTTTATGCAGATATTCTGATAAACTAGAATTCACCTGGTTTGATTGATGAACTTTATTAATTACTTATTGATTTCATAACTCCACCACAATAAGATTAAATAAATATTACAACATACTTTACAGTGTGGAGAATTCTCATAATAGGATGGCCTATATTTGTGAGAACAACATAAAGATAGTTCCAACTGTTCAATCTAGTGTTGGACTAAAGTTTCGATTTATACTTAAAATTATAGCCACAAACCTAATAAAAAGAAATAGTAGAAGGTGAGAAAGCAGAGAAAAATGAAAGTACTCCTCAATTTTTCTATGCAGAGTTATTATACAAAAATTAAAGTCCCATTGAACTTTTCTAACAAAGATTCTATAGATATCATACTTCATTCTATCCCATAGAGATACTCCAATAATCTAGAATAATTAACTCAGTGATATTAGTTGACAAGAAAGAAGCTTTATTACTTTCAAATGGTTAATCTGAGGAAAGCATCATAGCTGAACACCACAATTTAAAGCCCTTTAAAAGCTTTTATCCTAAATACCAGAGATTCAATCCTGATTTCAATCCAGATTAAGATATGTTTGGCAATTTCAAGATGTGCCCATCAGTATCACTTAAAGATTGTGAGGAGTTTTATGAGAAAGAGGCTGATATTGGCACAATCGATAGAGACTATTTTAATATTCCTAATTTCGTATTACTTACTAGAGATTATGAGGTATGTGAGGATTTAGATTCTTACAAAAAGAAGATTCCTATTGAAAGATTACTCCAAGTATATGTTGAGGATAATATTAAAAACTAATTAACTGATGATAAGAAATAAAATCATGAAATTATCCTAAAAGAACTTTACTCATAGAGGAAAAAGTATTCAGAAGACTCTAAATACTTGATAAATAGGTTTAAAACTCTTATTCTTGAATATATTACAAATGAAAAGCCTAGCTTATAATAAAGATCAATGACTAATGCAACTATCTATACTTTCAGTGAATTGATTAGATAAAACTTAGCTATCCAGGATTGGTCAAAGTTACCTTTTATTAGTTATGCACTTGATCTATTGAGATTCGTCGATGAAGGGTTGACTATACTTTCAAGGAAGACCAATAATTTCAAGTCAGATATGAGTGACTCTTAGATAGAATGGCTAATGAACATGGAAGAAATTATATAAATTGTTCTCAGTATGAGTTATACAGTAGTTGATTATGAAACTTACCCTTACTTTGCTAAGGAAGCTCTTCCTCATTTGCTAAGAATATTAGAGGTTCTAAAGTAGCTTTTTATAATAGAAGATTCTAATACATAGAAGTCTATTTCAGTTTTAGATAAAGCATATGTATTCCTGTCAGAGGGAACAGATTTTACATATGAGAAAGTATTTGAGACACCTCATCCCTATCCTAGAGGGGAGTCAGGATAAAAGGATTCAATTCACGTTCCAAAAGCCGTAGCATTTTCAATAGAGCTAGATAAGAGGTGCTAAACTGAAACAAACAGCGATTGCCTATTGATTCAAAGCTAAGATCATTCATTCTGGGTCAATGATATGTTTGGTACTCATATTAAACTATAAGGAAAGCCATAAGTTAAATATCCATTAATGATACTTGGCAATAAATTAGCTCTCGAATTTAGATATTATGCTCATGGTAAAAAAAGGTAATTTAATTTATATTCTAAATTATATTTAGTGCCTATAAACTAGCAGGTCCAGGAGGTCAAGCTTAATAAAATGAAGATTTTGTAAACAGATGGGGCTTTAAACTTATTATAAGACCTATTTATGGAGAGCCCTAATACTTCCTAACTCAATCTCTTAAAAAAGAGCTATTAAATCTAGTGACAAAGAGAATAGGGGGAGATGAAGAAATTAAAAATATAGTTTCTCTGATGAACCATTTACTTTTTACTACATCAAAATTCTCAAGATCTGTTACTCAAGCAGATATCACCTTAATTAAGAATGATTGATAAAAGATTCACACTTCTATCCCAGAGAATTAAGAGAATCTGACAAAGTACATGAACTGGCATTTATTCAAAGGAGGTATTAGAACTTCAGTTCTTGATAAATTGCATAATTCCTAGATATTAGATGAATTTTACAAGCAATCACAGAAACCTCTACTTTTAAAATTTGAGGAAAAGGTTAAGAAACTAGAATCTTATCAAGAAGAGGAAGAGTAAAAGGATCTGAAACTTGAAAAACCTAAAAGCTTGCTAGCATAATAATTGGATAGAAAGAGTTTATTGATAGAGGGCGATAAAGTAGAGCTTCAATTAGAATTTGAGCCATTTAAAGAATTCTGGACCAATGAAGTCAAAGATATAGTTGAAGATAGAGATACTCTGCAAGAAATCAATAAGAAAATTAGATAACTAGTGCCATATATGATGATATATTAGAATGAGAGAAGGAGACCAAATTTCAAGAAAGAGTATTAGGAGGAATGGATTAGACTTGAGGAAATTATTATAGTTGCTATGCTCTATCATTCTAACTCAATAGAAGAAGCTAAGAAGCTTATTAAATAATCCATAGGAGGAAGCAACTAAAACTAAATTGAGGAAAAGTTTAAGCTTATTGGGTCTTAAGTCAATGAAATTTTTGCATGGATGTAGTCAAGATTATAAGGAGAGCAAGAGTTCTAATTTTTAATGAGAGATATATTAGAAAAGTCACATGCATACATTGAGAATGTAATAAAAATTAAAAAACAAGAAGAGGAAGAGAGATAAAGACTGTTAGCAATTAAGATTGCTGAAGAGGAATAGAAAAAGAAGGAATTAGAAGCTGAAGAACTAAAGAAAAAGTTATCATAGCAAGAGGAAGAGAAGTAGCCTTCGTAATAGCCTTAAAAGAAAGGACCAATAGTATCAAAAGATAAGACAATCAAACATGCAAAACGTAAAAATGTGGTAAAGATGGCTGCTCAGCAAATAGATATCAACAAGATAAAAAAAGATAAAAATAAGAAAAAGAAACAATAATAAAAGCAGTAGGAATAGCTAGATGAATAAAAACTAGTTAAGGAAGAATCTAAAATAGAAGAATAAAAAGCTTAAGTATAAAACGCAAATGCTGATAAGAAAGAAGAGGAATCTAAAAAGAAAGTTAAGTTTTTGGAATTAAGCAAACAGGAAGAAAATGAGATAAAAAACAAAATTTATAACTAAGTCTATGAGGATAATTTACAATTTTATCAAGGTAGTTAAGACAGAGTTAAGCCTCTATGTTTATTACTTAACATATAATTCAATCCAGAAGATCCAAATGAGTCTCTAAAAACAATTTTCAAAAGAGTAAAGAATAAGATAAAGCCCTTAATTGATTTTGATGGAGATATGCCTCTAAGAGAAAGTATTGATATTGAGGAATTAAAATTAGAATCTCCTTATAAAGAAATAAGCAAAGATGTTAAAGCAAGAATTCTATTCTTACTTGAACTTAAGCCAAGTATTGATTTTCATAGCAAAGTTATTTAAGTAGATTAATAGTAATTAAAAAGACGAGCTTCCTAATTACATATTGCTTCTTTAACCTAGATGAATTTAGGTAAAATGGAAGATGAAGACTCATAGCATAAATTTACTGAATCTTCAATTAATGGAGATGATGATTCTGATATTCTTGAGCCTTTAGGAATCTAGAGATCTTAGTCTGTCTAAGTTGGACTTCAACCATCATTACACGGTATATCTGGAGTCTCATAAGCTGTTATTGCTGCATAAAATAATATGAAAGAAGAGGATCTGGTTAATTGGATAGATAACTATAGAAAATGGCGTTAATGGAATCGCCAGCATACTCTAATTCATAAATAGGGTGGATTTGATATTTTTGAAGAAGATTTGACTTCACCTTTCTGCTCACCTTTATACTCAGTAGTGGCTTTTGCAAAATCTAGCAAAATCCTTAATCCTGAAAGATTAAGATAGCATTTCTAAAATCATCAGATTAGAGGTGCCTTCAGAGTTTTTGGACTTAATATTTAAGAGAGACTTTTGTAGTTGACTATTAACACACCATTTTTAAGGTTAGTCTGGGGTAACTTAAGTACATCACTATTTGATTCTACCTTCAATCAGATTGAAACTTGTGGAGAAAATATATCTTAAAACATAAATGAAAGTAGTAGGCTTCTAGTTAAGCAACTTATGAGCAATGTTATTCAAGCTCGTAGATTTATTGAACACTATGCTAATAAGAGATATATTCAGTCATAATAAGAAACCCAATTTCTTTAAAATTAGCAACAAGCTTAGTAGTAACCTCTAACTGCTCAAGAAAGGGCTAAGCTTTAATAACTTCAACAATAATCTAAATAGAATTTGCAGACCGATGAATGGTTCCTTTACGAGTACATGAAAAGATTGGTGTAAACTTTAAATGATATCAGAGTGTTATTTAACAACATTTATACAAGGGAATATATTCTGGAGTCATTAAGATAGAACTAACTTCATTCTGCAACAAAACTTAAAACATCTAAATAAGAAGATAGTTAATAACTGACATTTGAAACATTACTAAATTTCCTAAAATCTGTAATATAACTAATATTGCTAAGTTCTTCATAAAATCTGCAAATACTCTAAAAATCTAACAATTAACAGCAATAGAGCACAACTAAAATCTAATTTACTATAGCTCACTGCTGCAAATTAATACTTAATCAGTTTATGTCAGATAAAAGTATGATGAGATCAAGTGAAACACAGAAACTTATATAGGAAATGTTGTTAGATATTGTTGTAGAGCAACTAGAAAAATAATGTGGATTAAGATCCTCATCATCCTAGAGTTAATCATAATAAAAGTAAGGTGATAAGCAAGATGATATTAGCGATGAAGTTAAAAAATCAGAATTATAACAAAAGCAAGATAGCTAAAAAAGATAAAGTAGACCAGGCAGAAGATTAAGCAGGCATTTTGTTTAGGATGAACTAGTGTAACTATTAAGACTTCTATCAGAAGTAATTAGAATATCTAATGATCATTAATAATAAATGCAATCTCTCTAATCTATTGAATTAGGCAATGGAGAGGATAATTCTAAAGGAGAATCGACTACTTATTTCTTGAGTGAGGGCTCTGATAAAGTGATGAGATGTGCTTAAATATTAGCATATTTAATGCATAATAATGAGGTTCCAGTAGTAATGCGTCAAACAATCAAGTGTGCTAGATTGTTCTTTAAACTTGTAGACTTTAAAAAGCTCAAATTACACTATCCTACTATAAATTCTCAAAAATCAGAGGGAGAAGAGCAAAAAGCTAATGAACTCTTTAAAGATTGTGATAATCAATTTTTACTTGAAACTTTAAAACAAATCGGATAAAAGATCTCTAATTCTCAGGATGTAATTAACTAAGAAAAATAAAATTAAGCTTCAACAGAAAGCAAAGAAGAGGATGAGAAACTTTATGTTGTTTATGGTAATATCAATTCTTCTGAAGAAGACTACTCCTTCTTAATAACTGTATTATATCACTGGGAGACATTGTATCCTTCATTTACATTAGATTTGCCAAAAGATCCTGCAGATATTGTGGTTAAGCCTAAACCAAAAGAAGAAGATGTTAAAAAAGAGGGTGAAGAAGGTTAAGTTTAAAATTCATAAGCATAAAAATTAATGGAACAAATTTAAGAGCAAGATAATGTTGATCTATAGGAATTAATAAATATGTCAAGATAATAGTAATCTTCATCAAGAGGTGGAAGAGGCGGTAACCGTGGTGGACGTGGCGGCTATCCAGGAGAAGGAAGAGGAGGCAAATATATGGGTATGTTTGGAGGAGAAAGAGCAGTTCCTAGCGCACCTGGAAATGATAGGCCAAAGACTTCATACTATTCTTATGGTGTTAGTAGCAAATATTAGTAAGATGGTAGTAATGGAGCTGGCTAGCAGATAGCAAATAAATATGGATCAATCTACTAATATTCAAACTTTGGAAGTGTTGCAGTAATTTAGTAATTAAGTATCACTAAATTGGATCAAATTTTTGAAGAGATAATCAAAAATACATGGGAAGATTGCAAAGAAGAAGACAGTGAAGAAGAAAAGATAAGAAAACTTTCAGAAAAGAATTACAATACAAGGATTTAGCAACATATAAAAGATGCTGTTCAATTAGCCTGCTTACTACATCAAAGATACTCTGCTCCTTTAACAGAGGCTTTGCCATACAAAAAAGCTTTAGAGTTCTCAAACTTATTATAGAAAGCATACAGAGGATAACTTGAACCAATTCAATTAAATCCCCATATTAAAGCAGAAAGCAAAGAAAAGAAACTCTCTAATGCAAAAACTGTTGCTCAATGCTTCCCTCTTTTAGTAAAAACTATTGAAGTACCAAAGAAAGCAAAGGACTTGCCTCCTGGTTCTGGTGCTACTATAGTTATAACACCACGATAATTTATTGTATCACTAGCTGAAAAGCGCATAGCTTAGCGTTATGAAGTATTTGTTGAAACTAAAACTTCTGCCTTGAAAGCTTTGGATAAGAATCCTATTGATGGTTTTTCATGCAGTGTTATAACACAGTCTTTGAGAAGATAAGGTTCCTCTATCTCTATAATAATTCAGCAATATATTTAACTTTTAAGAAGTCTGATATTAAAAGCTAAAAGAAATCCATTATTATCATAGACCTCATCATTAAATCAATAAGATTAGTAAAATTTAACTACTATAATGGTCAGTGATAGCTTTAAGAAATAATAATCAATTACTAAGATGCAGAAGTAATAAGAGACCTTTTCGGGAGAAATTATGTCAATTTTGAATTCTTCTATTGATAAATTAGCAACTTATTCATGGGACAAAGATTTTAGCTATTAAGAAAAGCAAATCATATTTGGAATTTTAGCTTTAGTAGGAGGATGGTATGCGCCAATTAAAACAGGATAGCCCGTTTAAGTAGAGATTAACAATTAATGGGTTGATGCTATTGTTGTAGACGATGGAATAGGTAAAAAGAGAATGTCGGTTATCCTTGAAGATGATGATAGCCTTTAAGTTTAAAAGGTCTTAATCAGTAAAGTCAGATCTTATCAGAAATATGAATGGGACTTTAATAGTAAATTCTTAGGTCAATCCATCAAGCAAGAATAGTTATGTTTAAGCATAATTAATATCTATAATCAGATCTAGGAGAAACCTGCAGAATTTAAAAAGGAGCTTCACAAAACCTAAATGCTTAGTGAGAGGTTCTTATTAATGATGCTTTTAAAGGTTAGTTCTTAGATTAGATGGAACTTTATGGACAAAAATAATGAAACATTTAGTAAGTTTATGAAAATATTAGTCCAAATTACAAAAGAAGAATCAGAGGCTGAAGATAAAACCAAGATCTATTGGGAAAAGGGATTTATAGATTCATGGGAGAGAATTATAGATAAAGATGAAGATAGAAATCATGATTTCTTTGTGCTTAGAGAAAACTTTTTGGCTTACCGCACAAGTACAGATGATGAGTAAGAACCAGAACTTAAACTTGATAAAAATTTGAACTCATAATAGTAGGTTACTTCATTCAAGAAGGAACTTTAATCATAGTATATGGACAATGAATTTGTTCAACCTCTAAGCTCATATCTAAAAGGATTACCAGAGCCAGTGCCTAAAAAGAATTAAAGCGAAGCTGCTCTAAAACTTCTTGCATATTGGGAAAAGCATATTATTCCAAAGATTGTAGAATTTGTTAGAACTACCTATAAGCCTTGGGAAATGGAATTCTATTTCGAATAACTTAGACATCATTTACGTAATGGAGATGCTCATAAGGCTTTAGATGATGCACTTACAATGTGTGAGAGAAAGCTACCTCAAGGATGCTAACCTCCTGATGAGAATTATGATTGGACCGCAAAAATGGCGGATGAATGTATTGTTGACAGTTGGGCTCTTGCCAAATTTAAGCCTCCTCGTCAGCATTAATAGTAGTAATAGCAATCTGGTAATCCCTCATCTTCAAATGGTGAAACAAGCTATCCATTGCTAAATAAACTCATTAATTATGGAATTGAAGAGATTGTAGTTCTTATAAAAGCAGTAGATGTTAGAGGAAATGTTGTTCTCGCTGAGTATTAGGACCCAGATACTATGCAAATTCATTCTATTTGGATTCCAATTAGCTTCCTAAATGATTTACATACTCCCCTCCAACCAAGAGCTGTAGGATATACTGTTTAAACCTTAAAAAGAACATTTGAAGTAAATGCACTTATGGTAGACAAGATATATGCTAGATAAACTTTGATATAATTCTTCCATTCATTCTAGCAGCAATAAATTCTGCCAGACAGTTAGATTGTTTTACCTAGTTAGGAAATAAAATTGCATGAAATTATATCATGGAGTGTTTGGGAATAATATAGTGAAGATCCTATTAATGGATGGATGAAAGAATTAAGTAGTGCCATCAATGTTTCTAGCAGTGGTAAATAATTAAAAGATGAGATTTCTGATAATTAAAGTTAAGGTAAATAAGATGAAATTACAATGATATCTACAACTTCTGAAACAAACAACTCAAGTCTATAAGAATTAGTTTATGAATAAAGTGATAAGATAGTCTATGATTAACTAATATAAAGACTCAAATAGAATCAGAACGAGCATAGCTCTTAGCATTAGACAACTTTGAATTTGATTACTGAGCTCTTCGAAAAAACAATAAATAAGATTTAAGACACAAATATAGATACTTCAACCAATAAGGATCTTGAAATAATCAATAGCGTGGTTGATTGGTGCATTATGAATTGGTACAACATATCTGAGAGAATTAAAACTGATAGAGTGGTGTTTGATCTTTGCAAAGAATTCGACAATTTTATAAACTAGGATTCCTCTGCTGTTAAGACTGGTGAGCTATCATCTCAAAACTCACAGCTTCTTCCACTCCACGAGATAGTTTAATCTTCTAATGGCAACACTGGCAAATCTTCTTCAGCAATTGGAACTTTAATAATGTTCAAGAAGAGTGGTGCTCACTTAACTCCTACATCTAAGATTCAATTCTATACTGACTCAAATAAAGTAAATCTTGTAAGTGAAATATCAGCTGGAAATGAAGGCAAGCGTGATCTTCCTCCTTTACTTTTAAACTATGGTTAAATATGGGTAAATGTAGATCCAGGAACTACTGCTTTATTACCTAAGCATTAACAGTCTGATCAGAAGTCAAGCCTACCTTGTGCCGTTGTTTAGATACCTAATACATGGACTGTTTGCTGCTGGTTAACAGAGACACTTTCAAATTCACTTCTAGGCAATGCCAAACATAGCTAAAAATTCGCCTTAGATACATACCAGAAGTTAATAGGAGCCTTAGCTACATTCTATGAGGATGCCAAAGCTCCAAGCTTGCTTAAATCTATAATATTCAATCTTCTTTCAAGAATAATTAGAAAGCTGCGATACATTTATCAATAAGCCCCCGAGCAAGATAATAATTAAAGCAAGGAGGAATTAAAGAATCACTTGAAGAAATTATTTATCAATTAGGAATTCATTGAGACTCTATTAAGTGAGCTATTATTGCATAAAGAGCAAGAGGAGCAAAACTTATAGAATGTGGGACATTCAATATTGTACCCTGCATTCGTTTAAGATTGTGTTGAGCTAATAATAACTATAATGATGCCAACTACAAAGAATGTGAGGATAGATTCATACAAGGACTTGATTGATTCTAATAAATTATAGATGCCAGAATGGATTTAGCCTCTGATTAAAGTTTCATATCTGATGCATTACTTCAACTCTGAGCTTCCACTTTCTGTGGATCTATTAAAAGAGATTTACAATGAAACTAAACTTAGCAACAACCAATAACTAGATTAGATCATAGTCATTCAGGATATTCCTACTGATGAAGAGAAATATCCAAGAGAATGGATACGCCAGTAGTTCATGAATATAATCGAGAAGCATGGTGCAAGAATTCTAAATCCTTCAACAGATGTGCTATTCCCACAAGCAGATTCAGCTGTGATAATTGTTGATGGGTTCGATCATATGGCATTGGCTAAAGAAGAAGGAAAATTAGCAGAGATAGAAGGAGAGCTATCTGGAGAAGAGGATGCTGAAGCAGAGGAAGCAGCCAAGGATAAGGTTGAAGAAGTTAAGGAAGAAGAGCCATTGAGACCTACCACATGGGACTGCTCAGTATGTACATTCATCAATCCAATTGACATATCTTCATGTGATGCATGCACATCACCAAGACCTCCTATGGAAATTTTATTAGCATAATTCCAAGCCTCATTAAATTTGGATTCCAACAATTAAGCTAATTCTCCTTCAGGTAAAGTTGAGGAAGAAGTTAAGGAAAAGAAATCTGAAACTCTATTAAGATTAGAGCACCTAGCTAAAGATCTTTCCTTGGTAGTTAAGAGAGAAGAAAGAAGAATCATTAAGGATAAGAAAAAGATAGAGGAAGAAGAACGCAAGAAGAAAGAGGAGGAGCAGAAGAAAGCAAAAGAAGAGGAAGAAAAAAAGAAAAAAGAGATTGAGGAAGAAGATAAAAAGAAGAAACAGTTAGAAGAAGCATAAGCTGCCAAAGCTAACAAGTCAGCTGATAAGAAGAAACAAAAGAAAGGTAAAAAATCATAGGATAAGAAGAGTGAATCATAAGAGAATTCAGCTGTAAAAGCTTTAGAAATGATTAAAAAAAGCTCTGCAGATATCATAAAAGCAGAAATAGTTCAACTTGGTTAAATGGATGAAGTCAGCTATGATCAACTTATTCGAGAGGGAAATAATGATGATGCCTGGGAAGTTTCATCAGCCTAGGATAGTGCTGCTGGTGGTGGTGGTTCTAAGAAAGATAAAACAAGAGCAAAACTAATTGAAATGGGCATGGAGCCATCCTTGATTGATTAGGATCCAGATCTCGTTGAAGCGCTCCTAGAATCTATGATGGCTGAAGAGTAAATTGCTAGAGAACAAGCAGCAAAGATATAGGCTGAAGAAGAGGAAAGGAAAAAGAAAGAAAAGGAAGAGGAAGAAAAGAAGCGAAAGAAAGAAGAGGAGGAAAAGAAGAGGGCTGAAATGGGAGAAGAGGCCTATTAAGCACTAAAAATCAAATATACTAAGCTCTAAGTTAAAGTAGGACAGAAAGTGGTATTTGAAGATAACGAGTGCTTGAGATTAGTCTATAAGATTTTGAAAGATCGCCTACAGGATGATCCAGATGATGCCAACTTCCAATTCTCACCTAGAATTTAATTGATATTGCAACAGATTCATGAGAATTTCTAAACTTATGAAGAGAATGAACTTGAATTCCCAGCCTCGCAGTTACTTGAAGATTTAGACATAACGAAATCCAGTGTGAAGAACTCAAGCATTGAAGAATTCTTAGCTAAATGCTCACTATTGGCTGAAGCTGACGTTAAATCATTCATAATGCTATTGGAGAGCTAAGGTTATGATCTTTGGTTTGAAAAGGTAGCTTATCCTACTCATAATCCTAACGAACTTAAGAATTAAGCTGCCAATATAAATATACTGGAGAAACTAAAGACCTTTATTGAAATTAACATGTGCAATGAGACCAAGGGTGTGGTGACATTAAGCCCATCAAATCTCAGGTTGCTAAGTAAATTAAGCCCATAAACACTAATAAACTCAATAACAAAAGAAAATGATAAATCTATTAACTACTATGACGATAGCTTGTTCAGTACACAATATCCAGATCTCTATGTCAAGCTTCCTCTTGCAGGCATTCGCTACTTCTGGGCTCTATTAAAAACCTTTAATAAATACTTAGCACCAGCAGTGCCATATATTAATACTTCTCAAAGTATTTAAGGAATTCCAAGCAATTCAGTTCCATTAACATTGTCTACTTACATGAGTTTCACCAGAAATCTCTGCTTAATGAACGTTAAATTCGATTTAAGACACCTAATATTAGAGAAAACTTCAGTGTAGAGAGAACATGCACCAAGATTATTCTTCGAGAGACTTAAGCTTGCGCATAAAAATAGAGAATATGAAGAGGGAGAAGAAGGCTCCGGTAGCAGTCCAAAGAAAATAGGCGAAAATCAAAGTAGTAATAATCAGGGCAAGGGTAAGGATCAAAAGAGGTAGATGGACTTCATGTTTATTCAAGCCTTTGAGTAAATCAAGGATATGGATTTGGCTTAACTAAGACCTAAGAAGCCTTAGGGAGCTGAACCTCATCTATCTTTCCATATTGTCTTCAGAGGTGAACATGTGGTTGGTGAGGGTGGACCTTATCGTTAATTCTTTGCAGATATTTCTTAAGAACTCCAGCCTAATAACCTTGGAAAAAATCCTAACTAAAAGATGCTAAACATTCTTTACCCAAGTGCTAACAACCGTGCAGAGGTCAATATTGGTAAAGGCAAATTCGTACTATCTCCTTCAAGAAATTCCTCATAGGATCTCTCACTATTTGAATTCTTAGGTATTTTAATGGGAGTTTGCATTCGTACTGGAGCTCACCTAAATTTAGATCTTCCTTAATTCGTATGGAAACAACTAGTCAGTCAAAAGCTAAATCATGAGGATCTAATCGAAATTGATACTGGATTCTGGAATATAATGAATGTAATGCTTACATCAACTAAGAAACTCTATGAGGAAGGAATATATGAAACATGGAGTGTGACATTGAGTGATGAAACCATTTTAGAGTTAAGAGAAGGAGGAAAAGAGGAAAGAGTATTATATGAAGAGAGATTTGAATATATTAGGTAAGCAATATAAGCAAGACTGAAAGAATGCTCTATTTAATGTGAAGCAATTAAAAGGGGAATATCAAAGATAGTGCCTGAAGCTTTGCTGAATATGGTTACTTTTAATGAGTTAGAAACCTGGGTATGTGGAAAGAATATTGTAGATGTAGACTTATTAAAAAGACATTCTAAATACGGAGGTGATAAGAAGACAACAATCTTAACTGAGGAAAGCAGACGTATTAAATGGTTCTGGGAAGTCTTGAGAGAATTCACTGAAGAAGATAAGCAAAAGTTCATTAAGTTCTGCTGGGGACAACAGAGACTCCCAGCTAACGATGAAGAGTTTGAAAGAAGACAAGTCAGATTCATGATTAAGCCAGCTATGAAGAACACCCACGGAGATGGTGCTTTGCCTAAGGCTGACACTTGCTTCTTTAACTTAGAGTTGCCAGATTACTCTACCAAAGAGATAATGAGACAGAGGATATTGCTGGCTATTCACACTGACTCTGACTCTATGAACGCAGAGGCAGAACATGCCAACATGAATAATCCTGATCATCACATGATGAACAATGAGCTTGATCACTCCTATGATGATGATTACTGATTAATTTGAGGTTTTAATTCCAAAACAACATTCTTAATTTCATAACTTTATTATAATTAAAATAAATAATACATCATTATAATTAGCCACAGTCAACTATCATGACTTATTTTCTAGTTTATCCACTTTACTATCCGACCTGGCCAATCAAATTGAGCAACTCTTGACCCTTGACACATTCACCAAATACTACATGCTATCCATCAAGATGAGGAAAAGCATCCAGAGTTATAAAGAATTGACTTGAATTAGTATTAGAACCTAAGTTGGACATGCTCAGCATTCCTGGTTTATCATGAGAATGGAAGAAGTTTTCATCATTAAATTTGGGGCCATAAATAGATTCACCAGATGTACCATTAAACTTCAAGAAATCACCACCTTATAATATGAAACCTGGGATTATCCTATGGAAGATCGAGTTTTTGTAACATAATTATCTTTCTGGCTGTTGTCTACTTTGGCCTTTTTCGCCTGTGCATAATGCTCTGAAATTTTCTGATGTCAGAGGAGTATCAGCGAATAATTCAAATTCTAAGCGACCAGCATACTAGCCTCCAATATTGATATCAAAATATACTCTTGCGTTAGACATTAATTACTAAATAAATGAATGAGCATCAAACTTAAAGGCTATTGTATGATTTAAATATTCATTTCTTAATTTATACCATTATAAGCTTGATGGGGTTTTGG
>LASR02012584.1:0-13778 GCA_001272965.2 Paraurostyla sp. PUJRC_G6
AAAACCCCAAAACCCCTTCAAACATGATTTAAATAATTGATGGATTTTGAAAAACTATAAAATTTAAATATGAAGAAGCTATAAGAGTTTTAGCATCAGTAGGCGAAATAAGCCTACACAAACGACTAATCCTTAGATGAATAGCCAAGAAAAGGAAATGCTGATAGGGGAAAGTCAGCGAAGGCAGGAAGAAGAGTGCCATACAACAACGCAGGAAACACTGTGACCAATAAGCAGTAGCAGTAATATCAAACAGTTTCTAATAACTATGGAGGTGGAGGCTAAAGCCAGGGAAGAGTAAATCCGAGTCTAATGAACATAGCACCAGACCAGGTAAAGAAACGACTTTTGATGAATAGACTTTATGATACAGGTGTTTCAAATATACCTTTGCCATCTGTTGAGAGACCCTTGGAAAAGAGAGCTAGCGCCAGACCTTACTCAGCGAAAATGGGAAAGAAACAGAAAGACCCAACATCTCCTGTGAAAAAGCGCCTACTAGAGATGAATAATTCTTTCAATGTCAATGAGAATTACCTCACCAACCATCCAGGCAACTTCTCAAACAATTTCATGACAAATGATCACTCGTTTACTTATCTACCTAATAAGGATAGTAGTTTCATAGACCCGTATCCAAGAAGTAGAGGAATTGCGGCAGCAGGCGCATATGGTGGAGCCAGCAGTGGTCTTAATATGTCAGCCTCCGACATTCAAATTATTCAGGGTTCTAATCCCTATATCTAAGATGTTTCTCATAGCTAATTGCCAGCCCTGAATAATCCAAACTCTAGAGGTAAAAGTGCTCTCAACCTAGCAAATAAATCTAACACTATCAACCAGCAAACCTTTTACAACACAAATTAAAATGCCAACTTCTAATCATCTAAAGGCTACCAGGCATATGGACCTAATCTTTAAAATTAAAGCTATTCACATATTACTCACTCAATCACCGGAATGACTACCATGACACCGTTGAGACCCTCATAATCAACTTAGAGAAGAGCTATGCATAAAGATTTCTTCACTGCGAAATTAATGATGAGCAAACCCAAAGCAGACTATGAGCCATTATAAATAATCTAAAAAGACAAGATGACTAAAATCAAGGATATCCTCTATAAGCAACAGATACAGCAGCAGATTCAGCAAAGTGAGAATATGTAGAGAGATCCCTCCTTGATATAATTCAATGATTTGAGCACATTCTCTCAGAAAAAGTTTGAAAGGGCCAGATCAAAGTATCTACTTGATAAGCTAACTGGGAAACTAAATAATCCTGACTATTTCTTGCAACTGTCAAGGTCTATGGCTGAGATGTACGGAGCAGATACAGATGAGTTCTTGGCATAGCTCAATGGTAAAAGCCCAATGGAAGGGTAAATGAGCAAAATAAATATTATTGGGGGTAGTGGAATGAACGATGAGAGCAATATTCTAAGTCAGAGTAAGCTAGAAAATGAGAAATCAGTTAATAATCATCAACCAGCTAATAAACCTGCTAAAAAGACGTGGAGTGAGTTGGATAAATATATTGAATTGCTACTTGATAGTAAGTAGACAGATTAATCAGTGTTTGTTTATTTGAATCCTAATCCAAATGGAAACCCTTATGATCTTTAAGTCTGTTAGTATCATGATAGAAGTGAGCAAAAATACTACACTTTATCAGCCAAAGGCATCACTCTCTATTTGAATGAATCTCCAGTTGAATTCATTACTCTTGGTGACTGGCTTATCGAACGAGATTCTTTCAACCACATTAAAGAACTCTCCTTCTTTAAGAAATTCAAGCGCTGGAAATTCCTCAGAATGTGGCGTAAGAACATTCTGTCTCACAAGAGAGCCAAAGCAAGACGTATGCTTGAAGAAAAGCTCTTTATTCTTGATGATATCTTCAGGCCTAAGCTCTTGAATCACAAATCATTCTGCAATGAGATGTAAAAGATGAGATTCATAGATATTTCTAAATCACTAGACTGTGTAAGCATTGAAGAGTTTGCTTCTATTCAGCAAAAACAGAAAACACTTGTTTCAGAAAAGATCTAATCATACTCTGAGAAATGCAGAGCGAATGTAAAATCAGCCATCGATAACATGCTCAGTGAGCTCAGAGAAAGAATCATCTCAGAGCTTGCTCTTGATGAAGAGCAGAGAAAAAACAATCCATCAAGTGCTCTTAATCAAGTAAACTCTACTGCGGCAGCTATGAAGAGAAAGAAGTCTAATTCAGTCTTTGAGAACCTAGGTTTTCCTGATCACATGACATACGGCCACAGATCTAACCTTAGAAAGGAGTGCTCTCGTTTCCTTAGATTCGCATATCTGATCGATTTCTTAGCAATGGAGAGTCTATCTCAAATTTATGTTGACTCAGTCAAAGAAATAATTGGAAAACTTTAAAGACTAGATGAATCAAAAAACTCCACACTGACAGAGCATGACATGTATTAGCATAAGGGTATGGAGCCAATGTTCAAAGTTTAGATTATCTTTGACCCAGATAATGATGTGCCAATGGATGAAATTTAGCTAATAAAGCCAATTGATTTTAAACTACCACCACATGGTAACTCAAAAGATGAGGACTTTGATCCTACTGTGCATTTAGAGTTAGAACCAGAAAAAGTGGAAGGTGAAGAGGAGGAAGAAAACTTTGATGAAGATGATCTTGAGAATTTGAGCTTTGATTCAGATGGAAACCCTAAAAGAAGAGCACCCAAGGTACTGAAGCAAATAGCGCCTACTCTATTCTAAAGGTGGCTGTTTATTGATCCAAGCAAAGAAGAAATCTTAACTATGCTATAAAATGTCCTTGCTTAAGGTCTTGAATCACTATAAGTATTTGAAAGATGGAGCAAGCATGATGAATTGACTCCCTATGCTAATGCCTTAGAGGAGTGGGATGATATGGTAGGAGATGATTGGGAGGCTCCAGAAAGAAACTATTTAAATCCCTATGATTGGATTAAAGAAGATGACCTCTATGCTAACTAGAACATGATTATTGAATAAATTTTAGATTCAGCTTATCTAAAGGCATCAGACTTCTTAGAAAGCCTTCAAAAATTCTTACACATATACTGGACGAATGAAAGAATCAACTTTACCCTACTCATAGATGAAAAGCTACGCTAGCCAACTGATATGCTCATTTATACAACTAAGCTATTTAAACTTCATAAAGAAAAATTTGAAGAGATTCCTTAAGTAGCCTTTAGAGGTTTATTAAAACTAGATAACAGTAAGACCAGAGATATGCTATTGCCTTCACCAAAGAAATGCCAAGCCAAGATCGAAGGAATAGTACCAGATACAATCCGTAAGCGTACAGATGAAATGAGAAGATGGCTTACAGCAGCGATTAAATCATTAAGTAAATCAACAGCTTCTGTTGAAGATTTTGTGGACTAGAGCAACTCACTAAATCGTGTTTAAGAGTAATTCCAAGATGTTCGTGATAGGATTGATCTCTATGGCATGTACTATAATATATTCCATGAATATACTATCGCATTTAAAAAGGAAGATAAAGATTCTCATAATGAAGCTGTCTCAGATATTTCTAAGCTAAATAATCTAATAGCATCTGTTGAAAGCTCTCAGAACTCCAATTTAGATATATTCAGAAAAAGTTTAGATGAGTAGATTCCTAAACTTAATTAATAGATCAATGATTGTCTTGCATAAACAGAAGAAGATATATTCTTGTCAAATAAAGTGTCAATGTATGATATTTTAAGAAAGCTAGATGTTTTAGAAACTACATTCAAGGAGTTAGAGTCAACTGCTATGAAATATAACAACTATTAAGAGGTTTTGTAAGTTTAAGCTACATAATTTGAGAATCTGGAGAACCTAAGAGAATAACTAACATTAAGATGCTTGATGTGGAGATCTTTAAGAGAATGGGAAGAACGAACAGAAGGCTGGATTAAGGAGAAATTCAATGCTATTAATGCAAAAGAAATCCAAGGTAAAGCTGACCAATTTTCAAAAATATGCAATAGAGTAGAGAAAAATCTCCCACCTAATCCTATAGCCTAAAGACTCAAATAAATGGTTGACACTTTTAAAGCTGCAATGCCAGTTGTTACTGCATTAAGAAATGAGAATTTGAAATTAGAGCACTGGAGAGAAATTAAAGATTTTATCGGGCAGGACTTTGATGTAGAGGATCCTAATTTCACATTAGAATCTTTAATTAAACTTAACGCTTAACAATATTAAGAAGAAATTCAAGGAGTATCAGCCCAAGCAACAGCTGAGGCTTCATTGAGAGCTCAAATGGCAATTATTGAAGAAATTTGGAAAAAGGTAGACTTCAAGTCTAAAATTTATAAGGAAGGAACCAAAGACACTTCTTACATATTAGAAGACATAGACGATATTTATACAACTTTGGATGAGTCTATGGCATCAGTAAACACAATTCTTGGTTCTCGTTTCGTTAAGCCTTTAAGATCTGAAGCTGAAATATGGAAAAAGAATCTATAATTATTGTCTAAGGTTTTAGATAACTGGATCTTCCTCTAAAAATAATGGATGTATTTAGAGAATATTTTCACAGCTGGTGATATACGAAAGTAACTTCTTAATGAGGCATAGAAATTTGATCATGTTGACAAATAATTCAAGCAGCTTATGCAGAGAGTGCACAAATCTCCAAATGTAATGAGAACATTGAAAATGGTAAATAACCTGAATGAGAATCTGATTGTTTATAATGAAACTTTAGATGATATTCAAAAGTAACTTGAAAAGTATTTAGAGACTAAGCGTCAAGCTTTTCCAAGGTTTTACTTCTTATCAAATGATGAGCTTTTAGAGATATTGGCTAAGTCTAATGACCTTGAGGTTATTCAATAAAACTTGAGAACTTGCTTTGATAATATAATGAGATTAGAGATTAAAGAGGGAATCGATATCGTAGCAATGATGTCGTCTGAAGGAGAAAAGATTCCCCTAAGTAAGCCAGTTAAGGCTAGAAACTAAGTTGAAACCTGGCTACTTATGGTACAGATGGCCATGGTTGAAACCATCCACAAGATAATGAAAGCTGGTTTATAAGATTACACAAACACTGTAAATATTGATAGAAAATAATGGGTTATGAAGCATCCTGGGCAGGTAATAAGTACAATCTCATAAGTTCTCTGGTGCTCAAGTAGTGAATCATACATAAATGAGATGGTGGAGAATCCATTTGCACTTTAGGATTGGTATTAAGCTAATGTGATGCAACTATCTTAACTGATCGACTTAGTTAGAGGAAATCTAGACTCTGTAAGAAGAAAGATTATTGTTGCACTTATTACATGTGATGTTCATGCTCGTGACATTGTTGAAGATTTAATGAAGGAGCAAGTTTCAAGTGTTTAAGACTTCCTTTGGCAGTAATAACTTCGCTACTATTGGGATGATGAAAAAGACTAATGCATAGTCAAATAAGTTAATGCCAACTTTAATTATGGTTATGAATATATGGGAGCTACCTCTCGTTTAGTCATCACTCCTCTTACCGATAGATGTTGGATAACAATTACTGGTGCTTTAAATATCAAATTAGGAGCAGCACCTGCAGGTCCTGCTGGTACAGGTAAAACTGAAAGTACCAAGGATCTAGCAAAGGGTCTTGGCATGCAATGTGTTGTCTTTAACTGCTCTGAATAAATTACTTATGTTATGATGGGAAGACTGTTCTCAGGGCTCTCATAGACTGGTGCTTGGGCCTGTCTCGATGAATTCAACAGAATCGATATTGAAGTGCTGTCTGTTATAGCCTAATAATTGATGACAATAAGAAGAGCACTCTTAAATTATGAAGAATAATAAACTTTCTTATTTGAAGATAATTATATTCCTTTAGTGCCTACTTGTGGAGTGTTTATCACTATGAATCCTGGTTATGCTGGACGTACTGAGCTCCCAGACAACTTAAAGGTGCTTTTCAGACCTGTTAGTATGATGATCCCTAATTATAGATTGATTGCTGAAATCATGCTTTTCGCTGAAGGTTTCTAAAATGCAAGACCGCTATCACAGAAGATGGTGCAGCTTTACAAACTCTCATCTGAGTAATTATCTTAATAAGACCATTATGATTTTGGTATGAGAGCTGTGAAATCTGTGCTGGTTATGGCTGGATCATTGAAACGTGCCCAGAAAGACTTGGATGAAGATATTGTACTGATAAGAGCTATGAGAGATTCTAATGTTCCTAAATTCTTGAAAGATGATCTACCTTTATTTTAAGCACTGATCCAAGATTTATTCCCTTCAGCTGAAATTCCTGACGTCTCATTCGAAGAGTTAGAGTCTCAGATTAAAGAAACCATTCATACTAAGGGTTTATAGCCAGTTTCTGCATTTATGACAAAGGTGGTTCAGCTGTTTGATACTTTTGATGTTAGATTTGGAGTTATGATAGTTGGGCCCACAGGTGGTGGAAAGACTACATGCTATGAAGTATTGGCAGATTCTATGACTACATTAAGAAGAGATAAATAATCTAAGGATCCCAGATATTAGGTAGTCAGAAAAGAAGTATTAAATCCCAAATCAATCAGCATGGGAGAATTATATGGAGAAGTCAATCCCATATCACAGGAATGGAGGGATGGCCTAGCTTCTAAAATTATGAGAGAGGCTGCATTAGAATCAAAAGAGGATAAAGCTTGGGTAGTTTTTGATGGACCTGTAGATGCTCTTTGGATCGAAAATATGAATACAGTGCTTGATGATAACATGACATTATGTTTAGCCAACGGTCAAAGAATTAAGCTGCGACCTTAGATGAGAATGCTTTTTGAGGTTCAGGATCTAGCTGTGGCATCTCCAGCTACAGTCTCTCGTTGTGGTATGGTATATATGACCCCAGAGGAACTAGGTTGGTATCCATATGTTTAAAGTTGGATTCCAAGAGTTTACCCTGATGAAAGCATCCTTTTAGATGAGCATAAGGCTATTCTTCTCGCTTTGTTCAACACCACTATTGAGCCAGCTCTTGAAAAGATAAGATCTCTTCGTCTGATTGAGTACATTAGAACAGTAGATATTCAGAGAGTAGCGAGTTTGTGTAATTTCCTTGAAGTTTTACTTTAACCTTCATATGGCTTCAAAGGTGATAAAGAAGAGAAAAAGAAGAATTTACCTTTCTATTTTGCATTTGCCTATATTTGGGGAATAGGTGGTGGTCTAGACGGCTTCGGCCAGGAGAGATTTGATGACGTTGTCCGTGAATAATTCAAAGCTTGCTCCATTCCACCTAATAACACTGTCTTTGAATATTATTTAGAGACAAAGAAAGAAGTAAGGTTCTAGCCCTGGACCAATAAGATTGAAGAATTCACGTATGACAAGGAAATGACTTTCTTCTCAATGCTAGTACAGACTGTAGACACCTAGAGAAGCGCTTACTGTTTGGAATTATTACTTGAAAAGGAAAAGCCGGCTCTCTTCACTGGAGTTACAGGAGTGGGAAAATCAGTGATCATTCTTAACCTATTATCAAGTATCTAAGAAGCTAAAAGTATTAACCCAGTATTCCTAAACTTCTCTGCCTAGACCTCAAGTATAAGAACCTAGAAAACTATTGAAGATAAGATAGAAAGAAAGAGAAAGGGTCTATTTGGGGCTCCTCCTGGCAAGAAACTTGCAATCTTTGTTGATGATGTTAATATGCCATCAGTTGAGAAGTATGGAGCTTAGCCACCAATTGAACTGTTAAGGTTGTTTGTTGATCGTAAGGGTCTCTATGATAGAGATACTCTCGAATGGAAAAGAGTCGAAGATGCAACCGTGATAGCTGCTGGAGCTAGACCTGGTGGTGGTAGAAATGACTTGACTTTGAGATTTACAAGACATTTTAACGTTTTTAACATTCCTGAAGGCAGTAGATTGACTCTCTAAAGAATCTTTGGCTCTATTCTTAACGGTTTCTTAAAGGTTGGCTTTACAGAGACAATACAAAAGCTTGGAGATGGAGCTGTGATGGCATCTATAGAAGTTTATCAGAGAATTATAGAAGAGAAAAGACCTACTCCAGCAAAGTTTCATTACTTATTTAATCTGAGAGATGTGAGTAAAGTTTTCCAGGGTATGCTAATGACTAAGCCTATTTCGATATCATCACCTGAAATCTTTGCCAAACTTTGGATGCATGAATGTCTGAGAGTGTTCCATGATAGACTCATTAATGAGGATGATAAACGCTGGTTCACCAAGATGCTTGCTGAATTATCAAATGTATACTTTAGGGTGAGGTTCGAACATGATGATCTCTTTGTCAATGGCCACTTATTATTCGGAGATTTGCTTAAGTTAGACTCTACCAAGAACTATGAAGAACTAAAAGACATTAATAAATTAAAGAGCACTTTATTGGAATTTTTAGAGGACTATAACATTTCAGCCACGAGGAAAATGAATTTGGTGTTCTTTGAAGATGCTATAGAGCACATTGTTAGAATATCTCGTGTACTGAGACAACCAAGAGGTAACATGATGCTTATCGGAGTAGGTGGCTCTGGAAAATAATCTTTGACTAAGCTCTCTTGCCATATGCTGGGTTATTAGGGAAGGTAAGTGGAGATTACTAAGAATTTTGGTACTGAGCAGTTCAGAGACTTCTTGAAGGAGCTGATGTTTGGAGCTGGTATCGATGGTCAATCGATTTGTTTGGTACTCACTGACACTCAGATAGTTAAGGAGACATTCTTAGAGGATATCAATAATCTGCTGAACACAGGAGATATCCCTAATCTATTCTTGCCTGAGGACTATGATAAGATCATTAACTCTGTGAGACCAATCTTAATTGAAATGAAGAGGGTTGATACTCAGTAATATATAATGATGAGTTAACTATATATAGAGATAACATATTGATGACATTTAATGAGAGAGTAAGAGAGAAGCTTCATATTACATTGTGCATGTCGCCTGTAGGTGATTCATTGAGAGTAAGGTGTAGAATGTTCCCATCACTCGTTAACTGCTGCACACTTAACTGGTTTGACAGATGGCCTGAATAAGCACTACTCTATGTCTCTTCTGAATTCTTAAAAGAAGTCGAGTATTAATTTAAATAAATTTATTCTTTATAGTGTTTAACCAGAGGTGAAGAGAAACCTAGCTGAGATGTGTATGATGATCCACACAACTGTAGAGGACAAAGCTCATGACTTCTTTGAGAAGCTGAGACGTAAGGTTTATACTACCCCCAAGTCTTACCTTGACCTGATCCATCTCTATGTGACCCAGTTAGACTTGAAGCGTGAAGAGTCCATGAGAAACAAGCGAAGACTGGCCCTTGGTCTATAGAAACTCAAAGACACCAATGCAAACATTGCAGACTTTAAGATTAAGATTGAGGAATTGCAGCCCTAGCTGAAAGCAAAGAATGAATAAATAATGGAGGCTCTCATTCAGGTTGAGAAAGATAGCATACAAGCCAACAAGGTTGAGATGGTCGTCTCTGAAGAGGCCAAAATAGTCAATGCTAAGAAGAGTGAAGCACAAGCTATCGCTGAGGATGCTGAGAGAGACCTGGCAGCTGCTAAGCCAGAGCTAGAAGCAGCCAAATAGGCAGTCAGTAATTTGGATAAAGCATCCATTGTCGAAATCAAATCTATGCCTAATCCACCTAAGGCAGTTCTTATGGTTATGGAATCTATTATGTTGCTTTTAGGAGAAAAGTAAGACTGGAATACAATTCGTTCAAATCTTAATGAAACCAATGCTTTTATTGATAGACTAAAGAATTTTGATGTGATGAAAACACCTGAGTCTGTTTTTGAAAAGTGCAGAAAGAATTTCATTTCTAAACCTGAGTTTGATGTTTAAGAAGTTAAGAAAAAGTCAGTAGCTGCTTCATTTATGGCTCAATGGGTCAAGGCTGTAAACAGTTATCAGAAAGTAGTTAAAGTAGTAGAACCTAAGTAAAGAAGATATAATGAGGTCAAAGAAAAATTGGATTAAGCTGAAGCTGAGCTTTCTGTTAAAATGGCTGAAGTATAGAAAGTGAGAGACAAAGTAGCATTACTCTAATAAAAATGCTAAGAGATGGAGAATGAAAAATAGAGACTAGCAGAAGAGATGGAAAGGTGCGAGAAAAGAATGGGAAGAGCAGAGAAACTTTTGGTATTATTACTTGATGAAGGCATAAGATGGAAGGAAACTGTTGAGAAAATGGATATTGAGATGGAAAAACTTGTTGGTAATGTATTCATATCATGCGGATGTATTTCATATTATGGAGCATTTACTGGACAGTATCGTGAATAGATGGTTAAAATATGGAGAGAAGAATGCATTAAGAGAAAGATTCCTATAAGTGAAGACTATAACATTACAAAAATAATGGGAAATCCAGTTATAATTAGAGAATGGAATCATAAAGGTCTCCCAACAGACACAGTTTCTATTGAGAATGGTATTCTTTGTACTTAAGGTTCGAGATGGCCACTTTTAATTGATCCTTAACAATAAGGTAACAAATGGATTAAGAGCTTAGAGAAGCAAAATGAATTATTTATCCTTAAACTAAGCACACCTAATCTCTAGAGAGTACTTGGACTAGCTACATCTGGTGGCAAGCCAGTTTTAATAGAAGATATTGAAGAGTTTATTGATCCAGGACTCGATCCTATTTTGCTTAAATCAGCTTATAAGACTGAAGGTGGAATCATGTAAATAAGAATCGGAGACTAAGTATATGACTACGATGAGAATTTTAGATTCTTTATGACCACTAAGATGCCTAATCCACATTACTTGCCTGAAATCTTTATTAAACTCACCATCATTAACTTTACAGTTACTTTCATGGGTCTGGAGGATTAATTACTTGGTGATGTTGTTGTTTAAGAAAAGCCAGAGGTAGAGAGAAGGAGAGATGAAATTGTCGTTAGCATGGACAGAGATAAGAACACATTGGTTAGCATTGAAGATAGCATCTTGAAATTATTGGCAGAATCAACTGAGGAATAGATTCTTGATTAAGATGATCTTATCATTATTCTTGAAAACTCTAAGAAAACATCTGCTGATATTACCAAACGTCTGGGTGATGCTACAATAGTAGAAGAGCAAATAAATGAAACAAGAAACTAATATCGTACAGTGGCTACTAGAGGAAGTATTCTTTATTTCGTTATAGCTGATCTTGCTGGAATAGATCCTATGTATCAATATTCATTGGTTTATGTGAAGAGACTTTTCAATTCTGCTATTATAAAGAGTCCTCAATAAGCAACCTTAGAAGATAGACTCAATGTTTTAATTGATAGGATCACTGAGACCCTTTATCTGAATGTATCAAGAGGTCTGTTTGTTGCTCATAAAGTTCTCTTCTCTTTCCTTATTTGCACCAGTATTAATAGAAACAGCTAAAAGATTAATGAATCACTATGGAGTACTTTGTTAAGAGGAGCTGGAGTAATTAACAAAGGTCAATAACCAGAGAACCCATCTTCAACAATTATAACATAAATTGGATGGGACTTGGCCTTCTACTTGCAAGTTATGTTCCCATAGAAATTTGATAAACTAACTGACCATATTATAGATAATATTGCTCTTTGGGAAGACTATAGTGCCACAAATGATCCTTAATAAGAGCCTTTACCAGAACCTTGGAATGATGTGCTGGACAAGTTTGAAAAATTACTAATACTCAAAATATTTAGACCAGAAAAGCTTATGTTTGCGTTCACTGATTATGTGAGAGAGGAGTTAGGTAGAATGTATATTGAAAACTAGGCAGTTACTATGGAGACGATATTTAATGATAGTGATAGAAGGACTCCAGTCATCTTTATCTTATCAACTGGAGCTGATCCAACAACCTCTTTGTATAAATTTGCTAAGGATAAGAACTTTGATAATAAGATTCAAGGTATCTCACTTGGTCAAGGTTAGGGAATCAAAGCAGAAAAACTTATTGATATGGCTAAGCATCAAGGAGAATGGATTTTACTATAGAACTGCCATTTGGCTAAATCTTGGATGCCTAGCTTGGAGAATATTGTTTAGGTTCTCCAAGAAGAAGCAGTTCATTAAGATTTCAGACTTTTCCTAACTTCAATGCCAGCAGAATATTTCCCAGTTTCAGTATTGCAAAATGGAGTTAAGCTAACTACTGAACCACCTAGAGGACTCAGAGCAAACCTTATGAAGAGCTTCTAAGAAATGAATCAGGATCAGTTTGAGAATTCAAAGAAGTCTCGTGAATGGTAGAAATTAGTATTTGGACTTTGTTTCTTCCATGCTATTATTTAAGAACGTAGAAAGTTTGGACCTCTGGGCTGGAATATCAGATATGAATTTAATGATAGTGATCTGGAAACATCTACAACCAATTTAGCCATGTTCCTTGATGAATAGGAGGATATTCCTTGGGACGCATTATTGTATGTCACTGGCCACATTAATTATGGAGGAAGAGTAACAGATGACTGGGACAGAGTCTGTTTGATTTCAATCTTAAAGAAATACTACTCACAAGATATTCTTGAAGATGGCTATATGCTCAGTTAGTCAGGAACATACTTTGTACCTGAAGTAGGAACACTCTAATAATTCAAGAACTACATTGCAGAGCTGCCAATTATAGACTCACCCGAGGTATTTGGGCTACATGAAAATGCTAATATCACTTATTAAGCACAGGAGAGTGATAAGATAATTTAAACTATACTCTAAATTTAGCCAAGAGTCACGGCAGGAGCAGGTGGAAAGAGCTAAGATGATATAGTTATGGAATTGGCCATAGAACTTGAAAGCCAATTGCCAGCGTTACTTGATAGAGCTGTAAGTAACACTAATTATTAATCTTATATAGAATGCCAAGAAGGACCTTTTCAAAGCAAATGAAAAAGGTTTGATGGAATCCCTATCAACTGTGCTCCTCTAAGAAGTTGCCAGATTTAACAGACTATTGATTGTGATGAGAAGCTCGCTTGAAGAACTATAGAAAGCTATAAAGGGTCTAGTGGTAATGTCTTCTGAACTTGATAGCATGTATCTAAGTATGCTAAACAGCTAAGTCCCTGCAAATTGGGAGCGTGTAGCCTATCCATCTTTGAAGCCACTTATGTCATGGTTTAGAGACTTATTAGAAAGAGTTGAATTTATGGAGCACTGGCTTACCTAAGGCCAGCCACATTGCTTCTGGATTTCAGGATTCTTCTTCCCACAAGGATTTATGACTGGTGTGCTACAGACTCACTCAAGAAAACATAAAGTTGCTATTGATTAATTGAATTTCTCCTTTAATGTGTTAGATCAAGACTACGATTAGATTGAAGACTCTCCCAAGGTAAATAAATTAATATTAATATGGAATAGGATGGAGTTTACATTTATGGACTTTTTATGGATGGTGCTCGTTGGGATAGATAAGAATAGACTATAGAAGATTAATATCCAGTAATTTAGACGAAACTTAATTATATTTTAGGGTGAAATGTATAGTTCAATGCCAGTTATTTTGTTCAAGCCAATTGAGAATTATCAGCTGAACCAGGAAGATTATCAATGCCCAATCTACAAGACTAGTGTGCGTGCAGGTGTACTGTCTACCACTGGTCAGTCCACTAACTATATTCTAGCTGTTGATTTACCTACAAGAGAGGCTCCTGCCTATTGGACTCTCAAAGGAGCTGCCTTATTATGCTAACTAAATGATTGAAATATAATAAGAATTCTAATTCATAATTTCATAATTACTTTTTTTCTTAAAATTTAATCGTTTGGGGTTTTGGGGTTTTGGG
>LASR02012585.1:0-15425 GCA_001272965.2 Paraurostyla sp. PUJRC_G6
AAACCCCAAAACCCCAATAGTCAACATTAAAAATAGATATTAAGTTATGAAATCAAGAATAATTTTGGGTATCAATTGTTTTGAAATTAAACTAAGTCATTAAAATTTGGACTTTAGTCTAGGCTAGAAGTGATCTTTTGTAAATCTCTTCATTGCTTTAGGAAAGTGGATCTATCATTGCTCTAGTCTCTACCAGCTGTGGTTGCACCACCAGCTCTGCTCTTGTTATTTCCTCTTTGACTAATATTAGCTATTGAAACTCCGCCTCCTATGCCTTTTCCAGGTGAATTTTATCCAGCGACATTAGTTGGATAAGCTGTTTAATATTTAGTTGTCTTAAGATTCTCTTTCAAGAAGTTTTTCTTTTCTTCATATTTATGATTCAAAACATTCGCAACTTCTTTCGATAGTCTGTTTTAAATACGGCCTCCTCCAACTTCTGGAATCTTATACTGTGGATGAGAACCTCTTATCTCATAGGTCCATTGCATCTCCTCAGTCTAGATAACGAGTTTTCCAACTTTGGCCTTGCCATATTCTGTAGGTGTAAATGATACGATAAAGTTTGTTCCCTCCCTATAAATATATTATTAAGAAATTTAAAACTTACTTTCCATAAGGCTCAAGTAGTCCAGTCTTAGGATAAACAACAAACTCAGGTGCTGAATCAGGAGTAAAGAAAGCATTGAATTCAGCAAATGTTCTCATATGATTTGAAAGTTTGAAACTCACACTTGATGTCTTGTGAAGAGGACTCTGAATAATAATCACATCATCTACTTCTGGGTCTAGTGCCTCAAAAATAATATTGAACTTCCATCTGCCTCCAGTACTCTTGTAAATGATGAATTCTGTGCTAGTCTTGAAGGGTCTGAGTGGTTCAAATCTCATAAAGAAAACTAGGGGATCTTTGATTGATGGGAGAGTCTCATTTTTCTATTCAAAGAAGACAGATCTCTCAATAAAACCTCTGTGTTGTGTATTTTGAACATTAATTTCATATCTAAATGTGTCGTCAAAGTTTACGTTCTCGAAGCCAGGTAAGATTATTTTCAAGGTGTCTTCAATAGGTTTTCTTGCTTTAGTCTTGAAATGATAATCGATTACGGTTGAAGCACTTTCTGCTATACCTTTGAGGGGATATCTCCAGACTAATTGTTTGCTCATGCTTATCACAATAGTCGCTTTACTTTCAGTCATAGTCTGAGGTGAGAATGAGTAAGGTATTTGAAGAATTCCTAGTGGGCCTATATTGAATTTATTTCTCTTTAACAGAAGTGAAAAAATTCTTGAATCATCTGTTTCCATATGCACTGAGACTGAAGAACCTTCTCTGAATGGATTTTTGAATGTTAGCATAGAAGATGTATTGTTGCCAACTGCTGTTGAAATTGGTTAAGGTTCCATAATAGTAGGTATTAGACCCTTGCCTTCGATGTTGAATTCCCACTTGCCAACCTAAGGATTCTCAAATATTATTTGACCTTATTCAACTACATCTAAATTGCTTGGAGAGTATTGAACGCAAACTTTCTGCGTCTCGTATGGTGGCAGCACTATCTTCTCAGGTATCACTTCAAAGTTAGTAGGATTAGAATTTCTATAATCAAGTAACAATTCATTGCCAGTTGGATTCTCAAGTTATATAAAATGAGATGCTACTTTTCCCAACTCACATTCCAAAAGATCAAGATTTACAGGTGGATTCTCCTCAGCTACTAGGTTCAAATCGTACCAGAATTCACCAACCTTCTCATTCAAGAAACCGATCGTGCCCTAGAACTCTCCAGATACCAAAGGACTGAAGATAAGATTGTAAGTTCCAATAGACTTAGGCTCTAAGCTAAACACACTATCTCCAAGTAGACCCTCTCCAGAGTAGAATACTTCAAAACTGATAGGTTCATTCAAAGGGTTATTGAGGAAGATCTCGGCTGTTGCTGCCTTTCTAATGATAGCTTTGAGGTCAACTGTGCGTTCAGGCTTAGGGGAATCGGTGCGAACTTCAACTGTCCACCAGAGGAACTTCTCTTCATTGTCTTAGAAAGTAATGGAGGCAGTGTAAACTCCTCCTAGCAAGGGAGTAATGGCAAGTTCATAGTTGAAGACATCTTTGGGTTTAATCAAGAACTCTTTTTTACCAACTGCATTCTAGAGATCAGTCCATACAGTGTAGGTTACTTGTTTTTCAGTAGGGTTTTTGATTTCAAAGAATGTTTTTGTGGTTTCTCTAGCCTTGCATGTTAGCACTCTATGATCTTCAGCTAAAGGTTCTTCTCCAAATCCTTTCAATTCATACTCATATACCTCACCAGTATTCTTATTATGCAGTGTGAGCATTCCAGTAATCTAACACACCCATGTTGGCTTGAAACTCAATATGAAATTTTCAGTTGTACCTTTCTTTACTATTATTTGATTTCTTGCCAAACCGAAGCATCCTCCCTTCACTTAATCTAATGTAGCTGTTACTGTCCATTCTTTCTGTGAATTGTTAACTATTGGAATTTCCTATGCAACTTATCCTCTAGCTGGCACTCTGAACTCCAATTAAGCCTTTATCTTCTACGGAATAGCATTAACTTTGAATTCGTATAGTCTGATGTCAGTGCGATCTAGTGATTTAAGAATAACAAAGCAAGGATAGGTTGCTGGCTTTGTTGGGTTAACAGTCAACTCTAGCATGTTCATGTTTGGTTGGTCTTACTGATTGGAGGAATGATTCTGAGATGTAGCACCTGGCTTTCCTGCTGGTCCCTTTGGTGTGGAAATGGTTCCCTTCAGATCTCTTTAGAAATTTCGAGCCATATCAAATAGAGTGATACTTGATGATCCTGAAAAGGCAGGATGTGATATTTCAATCTCAAAATACTTAGAATCTCCACCACCTCCTTGCACAGGCTGGCCAGGCTTTCCTGGTGCTGCTAGCGTTTATTATTATTAAGCAGCTTCTCTTTACTTGAGCAAGGCAGTCTTGTCCATTACTTGATTCTTAGCCTATTCTAGTTTATCATTCTTAAAGTTAAGCAGTTTCTTCATATAGAAGGTTTCCTCTGCGTTGCAGTTCTCAGTAAAAGAATCCATGATCTCTGGAAGTTCGGCTTTACCAATGATTGTGTACTGCAGCTCTCCAACATTCTCATCAGTAAAGACTACGAAACATTTGTGGACTCCAAGTTCGAATGGTAAGAACAAGATGGGAACATTTACTGTCTGATTCTTTCTGACCTTTATTTGTTCAAGTTTACAAGAGAATGGATCTGGTACGCTGCTTCCAGGATTCTTATTTGTCTTTGATTAATCAGCAACTGCTCCTTTCTTAGCACCAGGTGGTAAATTTGCTTAAGCTTTATCATTTGCCCCACCTTTGCCAGGAGGAGCACCAGGAACTCCTGCAGCCTAGGCACCTTTCTTTCCTGGGGCATTTTTCTGTTGTCTCTCATAGATAATTTAAATGTTAAAGACGACATCTTATGGGAAAGGATTATGAAGCTCTATATCAATTTAAGTAGCCTTGTAAAGTTTAGTAGTTTTCTCAATCTTCTCAATTGAATTTCTTTCGTACACGTTTGATACCATCTCAAATACCATAGCAGCTGCTTGAATATTTCCTTCCTTCTTATTAGTAAAGATTATTTTTCCCATTACTGGATTACTGATTCTGCTCTAGAACTTTATAGGGAAGTTGACCGTAGTACTTGGCTCAATCCTAACACAGTCTTCATCAATTGAAAAATCTGAGCAGCCATCTAGCTTCACCCAATAACTGATAGAGTTCTTTGATGGATTAGAAAGTTCTATGTTCTTAGTGACTAGATCTCCCAATACTGCTGGGAATTCAATGGTAGCTTTTGGAATATAGTGAGGAAGCCCTTAGTAAAGTTAAACTACAAACAGTAAAAGCTCTCTGGCTGATGGATTTGCAATGTCGCTGGGAGACAAGTGAGTCTATAGACCAATCTCATGGACAGCATCGATTATTCTCTTAGCATTAAATAGTACTTATTCCTCATTGTAAACACTGGGTTTCATATCCTTAATATTCTTTGAATTTCCAAAATGAGATTTAATCAGGGCACTGAATACCAAACCATCATGGAGGTCAGCATCAAAATTCGTGACTACTTTAGGATGCATAGGATTAACTTTGTTGTAATGGAATTGCATCCATTTCAGTAAAATAGTTTCACTGACTGAATAGATGTTCGAAGATGTCATTATTTAGTCTACATTAGATTCATTAGTTGGCACACCTGGCAAAGTTTTGAATGTCTTAGCTGTTACTCTATTCAAGTAATAAATCTTTAAGACTTAATAGAAGATTGTAATCCAAGATTCCTAAGACAAATAAGGGAAAATTCTTTCCAAAGTTTTAGGTTTCATATTTTCTTCTTTAGGATTCATTTTTAAGAATTTGCTGTAATCAGAGAGACTCAATAAATATTCTGGTCTCACTGTATTAAGATGAGCTCCATTCACTTTTAAGAAATTAATTAGTTCCTCGTATTAAGTAAGCAAGATTTTAAGATTATCCTTAGCATTTTGATTATTTTAATTTCCTGCTAGTTTAGGGGCTTAGCCAGGAGGTCTTTTGCCAGAGAGATAAGCAATTAATTCAAAAACCTGATTTCCATTCTGATTTATAATATCATTAGGGAAGTTTTGCATAGTTGAAGTTTGAAGTGTAGCATTGAACCATCTACAAACATATTCACAATTTTTCTCAAGTATGTGAACTGGTACAGGATTGAAGCCAACTAGTGACCTAGCTGTTCTTGAAATGACAGATGATGCACCTGTCTTTGAAAAAGCTTTACCACCAGGCATCCCTGTTTTACCAGACTCTTAATCTGAACTAGCGTCTTAAACAAGCATAATTGGCTTTCCAGGTCCATATTCCAAAGTAATTTCATCAGGATTACGCTGCATGTAAGAGAACACTGTGAAGATAGAATTATCTGTAGTTCCAGAAATAGGAATAGAGAATTTATTTCCTTCATCATCATAGAAATCGATATGTGTTGTGAAGGATAGGGGTTTTTTGTTAGTAAAAATAGCTTCTACCTTTAATTTTTATTTTGTAACTCCTAAATTCTTTCCATCAGGGAAATTCAAATTGATTGGTAATTTTCCTACCTCAGTAGCTATTTTAGGTCTTAATTCCAAATTCTCATAGCCATTATGACAAACTAAGAAAGTTGCTTTGGCTGGGAATCCAAGAGGAACGCAAGGTAAAATAATTTCTCTACGATCGAAGAATATCTTTGCCTCTGCTCCCTCTCCTCTGAACTCGATCATTAAATATGCTTTGCTCTTATCTCCATCTAAATATAGAGGAACTTTAACTACATATTCTTAAGGCTCTAAAGGATTGAAAGTCACTCTAACTGTTGATGTAGTGCCTGGTTCTAATCTGCCCTCAGTTGGATTCATTTAGAACACTTTGCTCTTATCTAGGATCTCTCTATCAATAGACCATGTAATAGGATTGTGATCAGGGTTTGATATAGTGATATCATTATGGAAGGGCAAAGGCTTTGAACCTTTAGCAATAACCTTAGTCTTAAAATTAATTACAGTAGGTTCAAGTAAGAATCTAGGCTTTACTCCAACTCCTTTTATTACTCTATTAAGTCCTTCAATATCACCAACTCCAGCAAGCTTTAAGGGAAGCTCAAAATTTCTTGGGTCATCAACATCACATGGTGTATATTTCAATAGAAGTTTGAGAGGACTCTTATCAGGTTTAAGGGTAATTTAGACATGTCTCTTATTCTAGTCATCATCCTCTTCTTCTTCCTCGTCTCCTTCATCTTCATTAAGAGGATCTTTGATATCATCAGGATTCATATTATCTAAGTCGTTATAATTGATTTACTCTGCTATTGGAACCATAATTTCGCTGGCAACATCATCGTCTACTGATTCTTAGGGTAAAATAATTTCAAATTCAGGATAATCTCTTAAATCTAGGATTATTTTTGCATCAATATTTGAATCATTATGAATTGTAAGAGGCAATATCTTTGAGTCTCCGAATGTTACACCTCCATAATCAAAAATTTCTTCTTCAATTTTAACATCAGGTATGATGGCATTAGCTCTGACAGGAATCTTTAAAGGCTTAGCTCCTCTAATATGCACTGTTATTTCTGAATTAAATTCTTTTTCAACATTTGATAAGAAGCTCACATTGAATATCTGCTGTTAATCAGGTGATATTTTACCTCTTGGTGGGTTGACAGTTAATTCTTCATTATCACATTGCACATAAAATACTGCAGGTATACGGATCTAATTTTTAATATGAAAAACTTGTTCTTTTGCTCTAATTCCTACAGGTACGTTATCAAATTCCACAGATTTTTCTTTTACAACACACTTAGCTTCATTAACTAATCCGCTACACTTTATGTCTATTGGATTACCATCCTCGATCTTTAAAGTTAATAGTTCATCTTCTGGTTTAGGACCTGGAGGTGTGAAAGTAATTTTGGCTACTTTAGATGAACCAGCTGGAACTTCATCTTCTACTGGTGATGGAACAAATACTCCAGACGTGCCATAATTCCATTTGAATTTCGCAGTAGCATTTCCTGTGTTAGTAATTATAATATTTTCACTGATACTCATGTCCATATAATCATCAGGGAATGAGAATTTCAAGGTTTTCCTTGATATGTCAAGTGTAACTGGTTCAGCTTAAGCTTAAACTCTGAATTTAAATGCCTTTGAATCATTAATAAAGTATGTAATTTCTCTTTTGAATGTTACTGCTTATGTTGATTCTGAACAAAAAGTAATGTCAAATCCAGCCTCTTAGCCAGGAGGGATAACTTGTGATAATGGAGTAGATTTCATTAATTCTTTCTCTTTATCTGTAATTACAATTCTTACATGAATATGCTATCTAAGATCGTTAGTCACTATAAAACTCTTAGTGGTAGTACTCTTTACGAATACTGTTTTAAAATCAATTACTTGTGGACCAGCATTGATCTTTTATAACTATTCACCTGATAATTCTTCAGAGCAATCTCTCAGTTCAGCTTAAGTAGTAGGCTCTGATTTCCATTTCTTCTTAATTATTTTGGCATCTTCACTTATTCCTTTCATAGGGTTATTTTCTTTTGTCTTTTCTCCAACTCTCTTTCTTTTCAAATTGATATCAGCTGGAGGTTCATAAGGTCCAATTGGTTTTTCTACATAGAGAGGATCTACATAATCTGGTATTTTTAAAGTTGGTGGTGTTAAGCCACTCTCCATATTTAAATCAAGATCATTCTTTAGTTCTTCAAAAGTTTGAGGAGGGGGTTTGGAAGTTTGCTTCATTTTTTCTTGAATTTTTTTATCCTTCTCTCTAATTTAACGCTCCGACTTAATGAATTCATTATATTTAGTCTTGTTTTGCTTTATGATTAGATATTAATCTATCTTCTCTGTATTATCAATTTTGAGTTAAGAATCAATGTGGAGGGTAGTGCTCTCTTGAAGCCATTTTGGTAATTCATTTGGCCCAGTTTAGCCTTTAACACCTTTGCTCATAGTTCTAGCAGCTGGATAATCAGCTTAGTCCTCATCAATAAAATTTTTATTAGGGGCGAAATCATCTGGCATAGCTTAGGGTCCTCTTTAACCAGAAACCTTTTATCCTTTATTGTTACTTGAACCCATTACTTTGATAGGGATCTTATAAATTCCACCTAATAATTCTAAATCCATAGTCTAATTGAAAACTCCAAAATTTTTAGGTTCAAATGAGATATTTATAGAATGCTCAGTTCCTGGTAATAATTTACCTCTGGCAGGAATAGCATGAAAGTGAGCTATCTTAGTAAAATTAAAATCGATAGGTAAATCTTCGTTTTTATTCTTAATTGTCAAATTATAGTCTTTTCTCTCATTTGTTGGGCATTCTCCAAATTGAATAGTTTATCTTGAGATCTTTATTTCTGGATAGCAAGCTCTAGCCATCATCTAAACTTTTAAATCATCATGTAGCCCTTCTCCAAAACCAATCAACGCCAAAGATGCGTATTCCTCAGGCTTAATAGTGTATTTTTCTTCACTGGGAGCTGATGGATTTGAATTTGGAGTTTTTATTCTCTAAGTATGATCTGAGAAACCACCTACTTTCTCGTATTTCTTTGTTCTACAGACAAATTTAATGGGCAGTTAACTATAAGCTCCAACACTACCAGCTAATGGCTCTGCTGTAAGAACTCTTTCAGTAAGTTCTTTACCTGCTTAGGCTGGAGAAACAAAGTTTTCATCTTCATTATGTTGAGCCTCATCTAAGTTTCTAAGACCTTGCAAAAATTTGAAATTAAAAGTAGCGGGCTTTGGTCCATTGTTAACCAAGAATGCTGGATACTCTCTTCGCTCTCCCATATATAGAGTTCCAAAGTTGAGTGAGCTTTTCTAGCCACCACCTTCTTCAAAGACGATAGATAGATGATGTTCAACGCTAGTAGCAGTAACCTCAATGTTTCTTACTCGATCTTAGCCATCTACAGCAACTTGAATTAGTTTCATAAGAAAATCTGGGTCAGTAGCAGTTAGACCAATTCGAACTTTTCTTGTCTCTTCAGGTTCAAGAGTGAACTTGGCTGGCTCCACAGTGAGTTCAGCATTTTTCTTTTAATCAAATTCAAGTCTCACAGTTCCAGCAACTCTTCCTTCATTTTTGAATTCAATTTCTTCATATTTAGTACTATTGATTGGTATAAATTTGAAATTGACTAAGGGCTCAAATTGAATGTCAGGGCCAGGTTTCAAAGCATGTAGATATAACTTATAAGTCTCTTTGTGATCTTCAGTACTGATTTCAATAACATCATGAAAGTCTCCTTCAACATCAGACTCAAATGAAACGTTCATCTTAATAGCTAATCCAGCAGCAACTGGGCCTTGCATATCATAGTCACATTTGAATTTGTTGGTCTTAGGCTATGAAAACTTTATTCTTCTAACTTTCTTGCTAATGTTTCTAACTGTAACAGTTACTTCATAGTTCTAATGAGTTTCAATATCTAATAACAATAAAAGATGAGTGATAATTATTTCTACCTTTGAAAAATATTTCTGGAGGGAATACTTCGATAGGTGCATCAGTGTTACCTAATGTCTTAATATTTGTGTTATTAAGGACATTTGGTGGATATCTCTAAAGAATACTATATTACTCTTTAGGTGCAGTCTTTTTCATATTGCTATTTGCTTCTATGAATATTTAAAATTATTAACGAGTAAGATACGCTCACTTTAATTACCTAATTAATCAGTAAAATTTCAAATGATGTATTAATTTTGATATAATAAAATTTAAAAATGAAAAGGAATTCTTCATCTTCTTAAGCATAAGAATGGGCTGATAAGAAAAGACAACAGATAGAAAGAGCAAAATAAATAAAAGAAGAAAGGAAAGCAAGCTAGGTCAGGGGGTCAGAAGATCAGTATCTAGCAAAGCCATAATCATAGCAAAGTTCAAATAAAGGATTTGGATATTAAGTAAAGCATTATTATGTAAACTATATATAGGGATCTCAATAACCTCTAGGCAATCAGAATAGAAATTTAACGAAAGGATTCGGAGGGGGATTTGATGAGGAAGATTTTTACAATAAGGGACAAGGTAATAGACAAAATGTTGGTGGTGGAATTGGATATTCATAGAAGAGTGGATTACAATAGCCAAGCAAGATGGGTGGAGTAGGGCCTGTTAGAGCGATGGACTTTGGGTTTGGCAACAATGATCAATATTCTGGGTCTTAATTTAATAATAATCAGAGGCCACAGCAACCTCTAAAGTAGCCATCTTCTTATGGATCATAAAACTAAAGAATTTAAAGTTCTGCTACTTCTAATACTACTAGTTCATCGAATAATCTTAGAAATTAAAATTATCCTACAACTTCTTATATGAATGAAGATAGATAAGATAGCTATAGAGGTGTTCAAAGTAAAAGGCCTGCTAGTGGTTAGAAACAACCATAAGATAGATTTGGTATTGAAGAAAGCAAATCAACACTATAGAAAAAGCCTCTCAATAGACCACCATCAGGTAAAATGGGAGGTGGATTCAATATGGGTAAGCAGCCTTCTTATTAGCAATAATAACCTGAAGAGAGAAAAACTACGGCAACGATCAAAAGACCTTCATCAGGTGTTCAGAGGCAAGGTACAATCAGCAAGAAGACAGATAATGGGTATTCAAATTATGATGATGAGATATCTAAACAAGTTATTCCAGCAGCTAGAGGTGGAGGTAATAAGTTCTCATAGATGCCAGCTTTTAGTTAATAACCGAAAGATATGAACTTGAATGAATGCCCAAGCTGTGGGAGAAGTTTCAATGATGAAGCTTTTGCCAAGCATTCGAGAATCTGCAAAAAGGTTTTTGTTTAGAAGCGTAAAGTTTTCAATAGCTAAGTCAAAAGAATCGTGTCTGATGAACAATATCAATAACTTCTTAAAGCTAAGAAAACTGGGGGACTTTCATAAAAACCTTCAGCATAATCAAAGCAACCTATAAATCATTAGAATAGGCCTGTTGGTAACCCAAATCAAGGGCCAAAGTGGAAGAGTTAATCTGAATAGTTTAGAATGGCAATGAGAGCAGCCAGAGGTGCTAATGTCTAACCATCTTACGGTGGAGGCGGAGGTGGTGGTATGATGGGAGGCGGAAGAGGAGGAGGTTATTAATAGTAGTAACCTGTTTAATAGTATGATGATAGAACACCTTGCCCATATTGTGATAGAAAGTTCAGCGAGACAGCTGCTGAGAGACATATCCCTCATTGTTAATTAAAAGCTAAAAATGCTGCCATTAGAGGTGGTGGTTCAAGGACTATTAATAGAGGAGGAATGGGAGGTTTTAGAAGATGATAATCCTTAATTATATTACGATTTATTTAATTATTTAACTCAATAATTATTAATAATAATTTTAATGTCAAAGCCAACAACTTAATCTCAGCCTCAACCTTTAGCTCTTAAAGACTTCATTTTATAAAAGCCAACTCCTGTGCTTGATGCCTAAGCTACTACTAAGCCTCCTGCACTAATCAATCTGACTATCCCAGAGTGGAAGATAGGGACAGAGTTAAAAGCTAAATTTGCTTTGGAATGTAGCAAGCGATGCATGTATCACAGAGTGAAAGATGAGGATTTTATATAGTATCTTGAAAACTAAGAAAACAATAGCCTTAGCAATTAATTTGATTTACAAAGATATAAGATCACATACGGAGAGCAGTTATGCTTGAATAGATGCTTTAGCAAATTTATGAATGTTAAGGAAGTAGTTGAAAATAAGATCAAAGATCAAATAGAAATGCCTCATATGTTGTTTAATTAGAATTTACCATGATTAATTAAAATATTAATAGTTAATTACATTTATAATATAATAGTTATGAACGGTCTATTTTAATTTTATTCTAGGAGGTATGGCCAGCAACTCATTATGGTTGGCTAATAATAAACTAGACCAAGACTCATATCAAATTAAAAGGCATCACAAATAATGTTTTGCAACCATCAGAGAATGTTCTCCGTTTAATATAAGAGCATGGCTGATAGATATAATGTAAAAATAAATGCTAAAGGGATTTTAGGAAATGATTAAAGCAGGTACTATTAAATCAGATTCTAACTAGCAGGCAGTAGTAAGATTAATAGATAAGAATAACCTACTTAATATAGATATAAACATTAGATTTATATGCTGAGAAATTTCTATCACTTCAGCCATAACTATAGCAGTTCAAATAAGATTAATTAATTGTAAATAATTATGTTTTTCATATAATTTAGTTTTCTAAGCCTTCAGCAAAGCCAGCTTAATAAGCTCAGCCTACTTCCAATAATAGTGGTGGACTCTTTAGCTTCTTTTCTTCACCTGCCCATAAATAGCCTGAATCCCACTCAATCAATAATAGTGATTCAGACTCTGGTAGACGATCAATCCACTAACGCTATAAGGATTTAGAGGGTTTAAAGAGTATCTATCTCTGGGGAGATCCTGGCTGTGGAAAATCTTTCATCATGGATCTCTTTTACGACAGCCTCAATATTGAACACAAAAGAAAGCTTCACTACAATGAATTCATGCTAGAGGTTCATAAAGAAGAGCATAAACTCAATTAAAAACTTAAAAATTAGACTCAAGACACTATCCTCACAGTAGGGAATACTTTCTGCAAGGATATTACCTTTTTCTGTGTTGATGAATTCTAAGTTCTCGATATTGCAGATGCCATGATATTGAAAAGGCTTTTCGAAGCATTCTGGGAGAACAGATTGGTAGTGCTTTTTACGAGCAATAGACCACCTGAGGATCTTTACTTAGGTGGACTGTAGAGGTATCTGTTTATGCCTTTTATTGACCTCATTAAAGAGAAAAGTCACGTAATAAAGTAATACACTTGAATTAACTTATCTTTAGTTTGAGCTCTATAGACTATAGATTGCTTAATGCTATGGGTATGGATACATTCTACTATCCAACTGGGTCATAGACCAATAAATAGATTTAGAAAATGTGGGATCATCTGACAAACAATAGCAGAGGAGCACCCAAGGTTATTGAGGTTGCCCAAGGTAGAACATTAATTATACCTAAAGAGGCTAAGAGAGTAGCAGAGGTAGACTTCTATGATCTGTGTGATTCCGCTAAGGGTAGCACTGATTTCATGGCATTAGCCTAGAGCTTTAATACAATTATCATAAGAAGAGTTCCTTAATTATCGATGGAAAGGAGAGACATCTTAAGAAGATTCATTTTATTGATTGACTAGCTCTATTACTTCTAGAGAAAAGTAATAATAGAAGCTGATCAAGCCCTCGAGGATATTTTTGAGAGACCTAAGTAAAAGACATAGTTCGATGAAGAGTTCGCATTCGATAGGTGCTTATCAAGATTAAAAGAAATGCAAACTCATGAGTATTAGGAGAAAGCTGTCATGAAAGACTAGCTTTGACATAACAAATTTGAAAATAATTTAGGATATTAATTAACTATTATATTTAATCATTTATTGTTTATTCTATCTAGATGCTTTAGAATTTTATTCTTCTGCTAAGCTTCTCTTAACTAATTAGCTTACTAATTTATAGATGCAATCTTCTGCATTTTCTATTTTATATCTGATGGCATATTCTGAAGGGCCTTTATTTGATGACTTTCCTTCCCAAATATAGATTATTACTTGATTTCATCCCTTACTATCATCTTATGCTTTCTGTAGTTTTTGGTGCTCTGATACTCTCTAACCTATTGAATTCTCTCCTAGTCTTTTTATTCCAAACTCTTAATCATATCAAATCCGAAATTCTTTGGTTTCTTTGCCTCTTCTTCCTATTTGATGAACTCATGTTTCTTCTCCCTCATCCTTTTTCTTAATAAGGAATTCCATTTGAAGTCATCCTTATCCGCAGACTTAATATCGAGGATCTTTTCAAGTCTTGGAATCTCAGAATCAGCTCTCAATTTATCCTCATTGGCAGATTCTAATTTGTAGAAAGCGTTCGATTGAATTTTTTCTCTTTAGGTAAAATCCATAGGTTTTATTTAGGAAGACCCTATCTCGCTATCATCTTTTAAATCCTCAGGCTATAGAATTATTATTTATAAGAATAATTATTACTCTTTTTTCAAGGCCACTCACAATAATGTAATCACAGGTCTTTGGATCAGTTCTAATGACTAACCTATTTGAACACAGATGACAGTTCATTGAGAATTCATATATTTTGGTTGATAAATATTATCCAACTATTTACATTCGTTAAGGAAAATATATTACCATTTCTCTTTTGTGCATTAAACCTAACTCCTTTCCCTATTGAATTTTTACATTAGAGGCACCTCACATTAAACATCATCTCAAACCTAATTTTAGGAGGATGTTTGTCCTTATCATCTTTTGATCTTTGAGGTTATTCTTGACCAGAAATACCTTTTCTTTTATTTTTCTAGAACTGAGTAATATTTCCCTATTAATTTCTAATAAGCTATTCAAATATACTTTAGAAGGATCCCAGTCTTTAGGATAATAAAAATTATCAGCCCTAGCTGCTGCTAAAGTACTCTATAATCTTAAATTGTGAAGAATTTTACCATTTTAAAGCAATTAAATAAATTATTATAAAAAATAATTTAATTAAAATGAAAAAGGCTATTATTGCTTCATTTTTAATCACTCTATTACTTGACTTAGCACAACTTAAAACAGATACATCACAGTGCTATTCAATATCATGTGATAACTTAGAGGGCAAATGTTCAGATAAATCTGATCTCGAACTTAAAATTACACTCTCTGACAATTGCGGTAAGTATAATTATTACTCTAAATTACTAATGTATTTATTAATTATTCTCTTAGAAAGATTGGAATATTGTGATGTGAATTCAGAATTCTCAGGTGTCTGTAAAACTAAGAATTATTACATAGACCCCAAACCTTTATATCCTGGAGATCCTTGCAAATAAAATGATTTCTAAAACACCTGTGCCTTTGGACTTTAAAAGTAAAAAAGAAATTTAACTATTTTTAGGTGTGGGGATGATGGATATTGTTCATCAGTGGGCCATGATGGTGAGTGCTCATAGAGTGCTGATTGTCCAGCCTATCAATATTGTAATATGGGTAAATGCACAAACTTCAAGAAGATTGGGGATCCATGCTTCCATAGAAATGAATGCGGTAGATCATCAACTTGCTTTTATCTAGATGCTAATTCTATTACTGGTGTTTGCACATAATATATGCAAATAGATAGTACTTCTGGGATTAATGTTACATAAAAAATTGATAACTATGCTGGTAATGAATCTAAAATTCATCTCTTATAGTTGTAAATGAAGATTCTCATTTGCTTTGTAAAACATAATATGCAGATTCAAATGGCTAATGCAGTGATGGTCCTAAATCAAAAAATAAAGGTTAGGCTTGTGAAATTGATGATGACTGTCCTTCTACTGATGGCACAACCTTTGCTTAATGCTTGTGCAGTTGGAACACTGAGAAGACAAAATACTGTGGACTTCTGCCAGGTGATGATGAATGGGTGGATGTGAGGAGTAAGTTCTATGACTATTTTTAAGCTACAAGAGAGAATTGCAATACTGATGCCAGATGGGAATAGTGTTCTGAAAAATCTCTGTTTAATGCATACATGTGTGCCAAACTTAAAGCAGAAAACTATGTACTTATGATTGATGCTTATTCTCTGAGCTGCATGACTAATCTTTTCTAATATCTGCCAGTATTTAGCGATATTTATGATTATTGTAATTTTGCCAATAACCTAGGATAGGCTCTATTTCTTATGATTACTCTAAGCTTAATTATATTTAATTTATGATAATCTCTTAATTTCATAACTATCAATTCAAAGTTTAAGGGGTTTTGGGGTTT
>LASR02012586.1:0-10908 GCA_001272965.2 Paraurostyla sp. PUJRC_G6
AAACCCCAAAACCCCGTAAGAGATAATTAAAAGAATAAGTAAATTATGAAATTAAGAATAATAATAAAAATATCATTAGTCATATTCTCTAAAAATCAGAGACGAATGGCTTATCTTAAATAATCTTTTGCTCTATCATATTTACTCCACTTCTTTTTAATTCAATTTTTTGAATTTCTTTTCTTATCTCTTCTACAAAAGCACGACTTGGCTGCACTCTATTATTGATAATTAATATTTTATTGAAGAATCTATTCATTATCCCATTCTTCAAAGTTATAGTTGCCTCATTATGAGTTTTCTTCTTTTTCAAGCCAATCTTCACATCAGCAATATCTTTTAGTAAGATATTAGCTTTAATCTTTTGTTAGTTCTGGATAAATAGAACTCTATTTTAAGTAATAATCAATATTTTCTCTTTGAAGCGAGATTGAGACTCTGGTTCGGTAAAGCCAGATATGTCAAAAGCATGTATTATATGTTCATTTTTAAATTCTCCTCTATCTGCACTGTTCAATGCTGTATAGGCATGCGCTAGAAGTTGATCATAGCATCTCATAATTTCTTTATCATCGAAATAGCGAGGATAGCGGAAACGATGATTTCTATAATCCACTGATGATCCTTGAGCAAAGTTCTTGACTCCAGTAGATACTGAATGCACCATCCTAAGTACTCCATTAATTGGCATAGCAACGAAACCGAGAACACCTTAGAATGTTCCTTTTGCCACTTAAGCGCAACCTTTTCCTTGCTCTCTTACTTTTGTTGCAGGAGTTGTAACTAAACCAGTCACTCCTTTTCCAACCTCAAGAACTAATCCTTTAGTACCATGCAATAGTCCACTATGAATTGAATGAGGATTGTCGAGATTTGATTCTGATATTGTTTTTCCTGATAGATTCTTAAGTGATATATACCATGTTCCTGACATTCTTGAGATTGAATTAGAAATTCCAACAGTTGTGTTTGAGGCAAGACTCTTTATTCCTTTTCCAAATCCTATTGCTGCCTTAGATGCTTTACCTGATAAGACACCCTGAAAAGGCTCTGAGTAAAATTATTCCACACCTCTACCAAGATTATTGATTAGTCCAACAGGATTCCCAATGATATCAGTAGCTCCAATAATTTAATAGAGCTACTCAATACCTTCCCTTACATAATGCTTTGTAAGTCGACCTTAGATATTTTCCATTGTTGAATAAGCATTTTCTATTTCTATTTCGCTAAAGTAAATCTGTGCATCAGTCACATTGGCAAAATTCGTAAAGAAATTAATTACTGGAGTCATCGCACTTTCATTTCCGGGAGCATCTATTTTTGAAATTCTAAAAGTAATATATAGCCTGACTGCTCCAATTGAAATTTCTTAAGCAAGAATTTTATTTTGTCTGAATCCTTAATTGTCAGAATCAGACATTGCTTCTACTTTAATGAATGGGCAAACTTCTTCTTTTTTCCTGAACCTGCCTTCTTTACTATATCCAGATTTAGATTTTCTTGTATTCATGCTTGCTTGATTATTAACTAATAGTTCTTCTTCTATTTAGATGCTGGGCTATTAAGGTGGAAGTGAATCAAATCTCCCTTAAAATTAAACAATAGATTCTCTGCCATCTTGATAAATTACTTATTTATCATCCAAACCATACATTATAACCATAAATTTATTATAGTTAGCCATTGTATTAGAGTTCATAAATTATGTGATATCTTCATCTGATAGTAATTAGGATAGAGATGATGAGAGCTAGAAAAGACGGTTAAGGAAATACTGATGGAAATTCACTTAAATTTCTCCAAGAGCCAAGTCAAAACATTTCAATCTCTGGCTTGATATATTTGCTTCAGTTGTTATTTAATGGTCCATATAAATTCTCATGAAGTATTTTTGTTTCTTTTTATTATTAGAATCTTAATGGCTATGCTAGTAATCTTCTTCTTTTTTCTCCTCATCAGGAATTGAATCCAATATTTGCTATTGATATTATCCTAAAGAATATTTATTAAGAAAATTACGTTCTTAAAAGTTAAATGCATTTCTTGGGCCGAAAATAACAGGAAAAGATCTCAATGTCATATTATCTATTTGAATATTTTCAATTTTGAGTTCTAATTTCCTTCTTGTCTTTTCTACACCTTACTTATTTTTGTTATAGTTCTAAAATTATTTAAAGATATTTATATACCACAAATTAAATGAATTAAGGTCTGTAGCAAGATATGTAGCAAATCTCTTTAGGTTGATGATCAATCAGAGATAATCCAAATCCTTGTATATCAACTTTCATCAACCATTTATACGCTTCACAACCTTCAGCATTTTCATCACCTCCTAATTTATTTATGAAACTAAATGCTGCAGAATGAGCATCTTCATTATCTTCTTCTTGATGAGAAGGCTATTTTTAATTTAATTTCCTTTCACTTTCATGAGAGAAATAGTTTTCATTATTGCTATTATATTGCTTTAATTCAGGTGACTTTTCAAAATTTTCTTAGTTTTTACTGGCTTGATCATTTTACTCAAGTCTCTTCAATTATTCCTTTTGTAATTAAGCGTTCTACTACCTTTTTAGCATCTTATTATGCTTTTGCTTTTCAATTACAGCAAATTGAGCTTGAGTCATTAAATGAATGAATCTCAAATTTCCAGATAATTTTGTGATAATAATATACTAAAATTTATGAAGGAGAATAAAATTACAGCATCATCTCCTTGTTTAAAATCTTTCTTTAAGCTGTCTATTTCATATATGAATTTTGAGTAAACTTCCCCTGTGTCTGGCTTTATCATAGAAATAATTAAATAGTCTTCATCTTTTTCCATTGGGTTGAGACATATAGCTTATTTTTCATTTGGGTCTATTATATCCTCATCATTCCTATAAAATTAATATGAAATAAGTGTATTACTTATGCTTAGATTAAGATTAATGAGCCACTTGAGCTTTGAAGGTTGTATTATTGAAGAAAACATATTCAGGATAGACTGTAAGAATGAGTTATAATAATTAAATTACTTGGCTATGTGAAAGTTACAAAAAGAGTAGCATCATTTTCAGGACCTGGAGAAATATTAACTCTAACAAAGAATTTTTTCTCATTTATTGACCATCCATACTCTCTATCAGGCAATCTATTCAGATTTGGTAATGCAATTTAGAAATCATCTATCTAATTTACTGGGAATTAATAGCTCCATATATTTCTATCCCTAATACATCCATTAGCTACATATGCATCGCTAATAACCATATATCTTTCATTTCTTGCATTATCAATAGAATAATTATTTGCAGGGTTTCCAAATGCCTCTCCATGCATTGATACTTCTCTTCTGCTTGGTTAAGGCTCTTCATTCATTTAAATATTCTTTTTATTTGTGCTATATTCCAAATGATCTCCTGCTGATGACCTTCGAGATGTTATGTTGTTTATGTCTTTATAGTTTTCAACTGTTACAAATTTTTATTCTTCCTAACATGCTTATTCATCAATTTTTGTTTCTTATTCAAAATTTAGTAATCTAATTCTTATCATATTGTCATCTTAAAAGGTCAAATTGAAATTCATTTAGTCTCCTTCTCTTAGGCCAATTTAATAGTTTGATTTTTCTTCTCTAATTACTATCGGTAAATCAAGTTTGTTAATAATTCTATATCTAGGCTGAAACTTTATAACTTTGGTGCTTGAGTAAGGATGAGGACACATTCCAATATAAGTTCCCAATTCGATTGATTTTTAATTCTTATCTAACGCTTTGTCTATAATATTACTCTCTCCCTCTTAAGGTGCTTTCATTCTGACTAACTAAATTTATCCTGAGACTCCAAATGTATTAATAAGGAATTTTTTAGATTGCCTAAAATTATCAGTAGATATACTTATTCTGGCTGCAGAAGGCGATATAAGTACACTAGATTAAGGATTTATCATGATAGATTAATTATTTTTAAATCCATGCATATAAATGCAAAGTTCTGTTCTATTTATTGCAATATATGGAGCATAAATCTTGAAAAACAAAGATTTTGTTTTTTAGTAAATTATTTTTCTGAGAAAGAAATTATCATATGATGTCTCTTTAAGGCCTACAGACTTTTGTTATTTTTCGAAAGCTACTTAGACACATCTTGGCATTGTATGATCTTGTTCATCAATATTAGGTAGAGTTTTAAAGAAACCTTTTCTAAGATTTGTATCTTTATGCCTTCTAACTTTTTTTAGATCAAAATACATATCTTTCTCATATATTTCATTCTCATTTGCTTTATGTTGCAATTTAAATTGGCAGCTTTTACCCAAATAAGGATTAATTTCAAATATACTCTTCATAGAATTAGTTTTAATTTTGGCATAGACTTTATCATTATCCGCTGAATCCCTAAAACTTATCTCAGTAAATAGGAAGTTAGCAATAGTAAGAACTGGTTAGAAAATAACAATAAATTATCCTACATTAGTTTTTGTTTTTAGGAAAAAGATATCTGCAGCAATATATTTATCAGAGATATGAAATACTTTAGCATTATTCTAATATGGTTTTATTATTCTAGGGTCAAAAATCTTTTTCAAATTGCTGAAAATATTATCTAATGTATTAGGATCATCATATTTCAAATAAACACCTAAAATATTAAAATTATATATTTGAATCATACTTAAGGATGCTTTATTTTAAAGCCATGTTAAAGGAGGGTTATAAACTTCTTTATCTTTAATTATTAATGTCTTAGGATCATTCTTATTTTCTGCAGACTGTAACTTTAATCTCATTGAGGAGTCATTAAAAATGACAAGATTTGATTCAAAAAATACCTAAACTGTTAGCTGATCTCTATTGATTCTAACAATACACGAGTATTGAGATTTCTATCCCGCTATCAAATTTCTCTTTCTTTTATCCTCACTTAATAGGAAGTACCCAAATATTCCACACTTCTGAAGTATAATATTTTTTACTCTTTTAAAGCCTTCTATTTTAAAATTTATTGAGATTGAACTTTTTTCTTTGTTATAGTTAATAGTGTTATTTTACTCTAAAGTATTTTCTAATTCTAGAACATCTTTAGAGATTGGCTAGCAATCAGGAGTCAATATGCTTATTTATTCATTTATTACATTATTGGTTCTTCTTCGAAGTAATTCATCAAAAATACTTAAACAAAATTTAACCTGTCGTCCTGTTTTATTAATAAATTATATATCGGTTATTTCTGTAAGAAAGTTCTCTTATTAAATCAAGCTTTAATCCACAAGATTATCAACATCATCATCATCCTAATCTTCTTACTAATTATGCTCTTGAGCAACATCCATATTTTCTTAATTTTCACTCATCATATCATCTTATCTTAAGAAATTCTATTATATTATTGGCATTCTTGAAGATGTAAATATATTCTAAGAATTAAATCGTCTCTATCTTCTTCTAAATTTAGCTTCATCTATAGTCTATGTAGAAAACTTATTACTTAATGGAATATTCATATTTTTTAAGTTTGATGGAGTTGCTAAGCCTGATTTTAAATGCTAATCATCTTGCTCTTTCTTTAATAGAGTTCTTATTACACGTTATAGATTACTGGCAAGACCATAGGAAAAATTTATGTTCAACATATCCTTACTGAAAAATATTTGATCAATCTATCCTAATGGTGTTTTTTATTCTGTCTTCATTATAAAATGAAAGTTTTCTATAAATGGTTCTTCTGCATAGTTGTTCTTGTTATAATAAGTTCCAATCAAAATAAAATTACATTCTAAGAAATAAAAGCTAAATCCTGGTTCCTAATCCATCTTTTCAATCTAAAATAGATTCTCCATGGTATAGTTATTTAAAGCATCAAATAATCGATACTCCATTACTGTATAGAAATCTTTTACAGAGAGGTTTATCAGAGAAATTTATTTTCTATCAGATACATTGTCTACAAAATGAAATTAGATTCCTTTGAATTTTGCTTTTGTTATGAAAACACAAAAATTCTTTTTTCTTATAGAATCAATAGCTTTTTTATAACCTTTTTTCCAAATAGATCGAATTCTATCTTCCTCTGCTTTAAGTAGTCTTTCATTCCTTAGAATTTCTTCCAAAGTGTATACTGGTGCTTCATTTTCTGCTGTGCCATCTTCGACTTTTTTATCTTATTCTTCTTGGTTAAATTCCTAATTAATCTCTTTTTTAGTTTTATAGTTATCCTACATTATACTGTCATTCATGACTAAGAGATTTTTTGATATGAAATTAAGAAAGTCAAATATTAATTAACCAAGAATTAGATATGATCCAAGTTCTTTTAGTCCTATCTAAAGCATTATATCTTTTTTGCCTTTATATATAAGTTCTGATTTATAACAAGACTCTAAATCATTAATTCTAGCTGCATAAGTTTTCATTTTAAAGCCTAACTCATAAGGGTGCAAAAAATGAATTCTTTCTCTGTTGTCATTAATATCAAACAGTTCACCTTCCTGATTTTCAATATAAACCGAAAGTTGTTTAAATTAGCTATCTAGTACTGAACAATTACTTTCTATTGTAGTTCCTTTCCATGTTTTCCATTTATCACACAAATAAGCATCCTCATACAAAGTCTTACCTCTAACTTCACCACTAAATTTAGCGGTTAATGTTAATGCTAAGGATTTGCGAGAATATATGTTAGTTGGAATTAGTATTTCAATTTTTGAGGATGTTATTTTTATTTGATATGTGCAAGTTCTTCTTTCATATTATAGTTTCTCTTGAGTTTTGACTCCTTCAAGCTTTTTTGGATCATCAAATTTATTTGTCTTTTTGGCAAATGTGTATAATGAGTAAAATTTACTTTTTTGTTCTTCAGCTTGAGGCTTATTTGTTTTTGCTTGAATATATTTCTTATTAATATTTACAATTTTCTTTTAACCATTTTCTCTTTAACTTGCTGCTACATTTTCATCTTTATTAATAAATGAATTAGCTCCAAAGCTGCCTCCAGATTTTTATTATTGAGATGCATTAGAAAATGTAGCTTTTCGATTGAATTATGTATATAGTCTGTTTAGTTTTTTACCAGCTAAATGATTGACTACATCTTTATGGACTTGAAAAACATCTATATTGACATCAACATAGAATTAAAACATCAGTTTAACCAAAGGAACAACTAGTACTATTCTGAGGTTAGAAAATTTAACATCTATTACCTGATTATTTCCTTATTCTTACATTTCAACTATTAGTTAATTTCCTATCTCTAAGTCAGGATCAAAATTTTCAAAGTCTTTGAACTCTACTTAAATATCATGATTCAAAGGATTTTATTCAGCCATCTTTATTAAGCCTTTTTGATCATTGCCTAGATATTGGGAAGAAATTTTACTCAAAGGCTGAGAATTGTATTAAGCCATAAGATTTCTCTTTGGCAATGATTGCCTAAAATCTGAGACAGATCTATTTAGGTTCTCATCTATAATTTCTGTTCTAGGATTTAATATTAGATATTTGAATTCCGAAGTACTTAGATTGTCCTTATCAAATATGTAAATTCTTTTCATAAAGAACTTGTATTTAAAACTTGTCTTAGGAATAAAATTAACTCTCGCTTTGATAGATGACATTCCAAATTCAATTCTATCATTAATATATTCTTAGCTCTTTTTATTTTGTAAAAATGGATTTTCACTTCCTAATCTGATTTCCTCTATATCATTTATTTCTTGTAATACAATAGTCATTTTCGAGAATATGAAATTCAACTGAATGCTAATAGCTTTTTTGGTCTCATCATATTTTTCTGACTTATATTATTATTCTATCTCCTAAACAGCCGTATCAAAAACAATTCTTTTAATAGAATGCAATAGTGATTCATCCTGGAAAGATTACTAAGCTTTAAAATCTTTTCCAGTTGTTTTTTAAACAATATCAGATATATCTTCTTTGTATTTATGAATTATGTCATCAGGGTCCATTGAGCTTGTTTCGTATCTTGGCGATATTTGGCTATGACCTTCGTCTTCATCAAATAAGACTTAATCATTTATATTTTCTGGAGGTCTTGGTGGTGGGGCTGAAAGAAAAAGATTTAGCTCTCTATAAAATTCTATAAAAATAATTTAAAAATTAAAAATGATTACTTCCTTCGAATGTTAAATTATAAAGCCTTAGCGCAGTTGTAATAGCTTTTCTTGAAATGTTAAGATTGATATCTTGAATTTTAAAGTTAACAATATAAGCTGGAAATACTTAGTGAAAGGGTGTGAGACATGTTCTAATTTCAAAACCAAAGTTAAAATCATTTGTTATTTCGACTGACTCTTAGCTAATTCTCCAGTTGGGTTCCTTGTCTGATAATATTTAATTAAGTAGTTCTAGTCTAAAGTCCATTATTACTTTCAGCTTTCCAAATTTAACTATTGTAGTATCATATAATTTGTCCTTTAAATTTTCTTCATTATAATCAAATCCTTTAATTTTCTTTATTAAATTAGTTGTAGTCTCAATGGTTCCTAAATCTATAATCATAGTAGCGGTGTTTGAAGGGTCTATTAACTTTTCATTAATTAAAGTCTCATTAATAATAATCTTTGGGGAGATAAAGTTTATATCTAAGTCAAGATTAGGAAGTTCGTAGTTTCCATAAGCTATATCCTGCAATCTTTGATATATTTCTTCTTACTTTCGAGAAATTACTTTTTAAAGCATTTCTTAATAAAATGATCCTCTATTAATATCTTTCCTAATATTGGGAGGAGAATATTCGATAAGTCGTGAAAAATTTGTATTAATATCTGCTAATGTTCTATTCCAAAGCTTAAGCATACTAGTTGCAAAACCTAAGTTAGCATATACATACACCTATCCATAGGTATGAAGCTTCAATCTCTTAGTAGCAACTTGACTATCTTTTGGAAACATAGTGAATTCTAGTTCTAATGATTTCTTTTAAGATAATACTGTAGATCCAGAAGTAGAATCTCTCATAATAGTTTAAACTACAAATGGAAATGCTGGCTAAGGAGAATAAAAATCTCTGATGTAAAAGTTTTCAAGAGTGACTTGAATTCTCATATGCTAAGGATTTGTTTCAGATATAAGTTTCACATTCAACTCTTCAAATACAGAATAAAAAATTGGCTTGGGCTTCTTCATCCTATCATGATCAATAGTATATATTTTCAGAGAACTCAAGTGCATCTAAAATTCAACCTCCATCATACTCTTTTCTGTATTTTTTTCAAATTAAATGTCAGGATCATGCTGAATTCTAGAGTATTTGACTAGCTCTTCAAAACCTCTTTCATATCTTCTGCGATACATAAATTTCATCAAGGCATAGCCTAGCTCAATCTATTTTATTTTTGTCTCTCTGTTAATGCTAAAATGACCCTCTTTTTACTCTTCTAAAATCTCATTTTAAATGTCAGCTTCTTTTCTACCAAAGAATGGTATTCTTGAAAATATTCCTTTCGATTGAATCCTCTGTTATACTGTTTCTATTTTTCTTAATTCGTTAGCCCTGAAAGCTTCAGCCCTATAAATATATAAAAATGAAATAATATTTACCTCTAAAGACCATAATAATTTTCATTTAAGAGCCTACGTAGAATATAAATCAAATCAGTTCTATATCTTTCTTCTATCTTTCTCAAAGTTTATTTTTATTCTTCAGCCTTTTTTAAATTTCCTTGGTCCTTAGTTTTTAGGTATTTTCTATAAAGCTTAATATATTCTTCTTAAGATTCTTTACTGGATGGATCGAAAACTCTCTCAAAAGTTCCTCTTAATACTCCCAATCTAAATGTGTTATAGAGGCCTGTGTATGTAGCAAATTAGAAAATAGAATTGATTTATTTTTCTAGAAGCTTTAATTTTAAGAAATGTGTAACATTCAAATCTTTTTCTTTATGAAATTATCCTCCAAAAATAATCTCTACTTTCATATCAGGTATACCTTTTTCTTCTCCTTTCTCTAAAACTCTTACCTTATCTAAAATCATTTTGACTCTGATGTCGACAAAAAACTTCTTAAGTATGAATTAAGTAATAATTTTCCCATCAAACACATCTTTAATATGATCTTTTAATCTTATTTCTAATAAATCTCTATAATTAAATGAATCCCTAATCTCATCCAACTTAAGTAGTCTATCTATTTAAGAGGTTATCTCATCTCTTTCTAAGAAAATCTAAAAATCTTGAATTTAGATTGTTTTAAACATAATTTCAGGATCTGTTGTTATCTTATCAACTTCATTCCAATTTCTATCAGTCGTTTTAATCTCAATCGAAGGTAGAAGCACCCCCATGGCATATGGATAATCAGGATCTTCTATTCTGAAATATATTCTTTTCACATTTATTTTGAGATTTTGAATAAGCTGTAATACATATTTATTCATTTTCTCTTCATCACCCTTATACTCAGTAAAGATAAACTTTGCATCTGCTTCTTGCTAGTCAAGAGTTTTATGTTTAACCTCTTAGTATTCATTGAAAATTACTGTCTAACTCCATTCATTCATAGGTTTCATTCTATTATGGCATTAAACAATAAAAAACTTACGTTAAGCAAATTATAACATCACTTACAAAGACTGAAATCTTTGGATTAATTAAATCTCTGAAAGAAGGTATTTCTATGGTTATGTCGCCAATCCTACCATATTTTAAATTAACAGGAAAGGGAATGTCCTCCAAAATCTTATTATTCAACTCCAAATTATTGAGGTTTATCTTACCTCTCATCAGACTAATCTTTAAATTATCTTTATCAAAGTTTTATAAATAATCGTAGAGATATTTTTATAGAACTCGGGATACCATTCCTTCTATCATTTTTTAACTTTTATGAATTAATAATTTAGAAATAAAATTTTAACAAAAGAAAAATATATTAACATGGGGTTTTGGGGTTT
>LASR02012588.1:0-12990 GCA_001272965.2 Paraurostyla sp. PUJRC_G6
AAAACCCCAAAACCCCATTGATCGAAATCAGAGGATAGTTATGAAATAAAGAATTAATTATATCAATGAATTTGTTTTTGGAATTAAGTTTAATCCTCAATAAAAAGGCTTTCCTTCAGTAGGACTAAATAATCTCAGAAATCTTCATCAGATTGCTCTCCCAATATTTCGTAAGGGCTACCATCAGTATCTATTGCTTAACAGAATTTAATTGCATAGAGGAATTTATCTCTCATAATTTCCTCAGTAGAATACTTAGGTACATCAATAGCAAAGAAACATGTGTGAGCAATAGGTAGTGATTAATCACAGTTAGGTGGTGAGATAAGCTTGATAGTGTGCTTATCACCGAATTTTTCATCAACCAAAGGTAATCTGCTTCTACCCCAAACGAATTTCAAGTAAAGACTCTTTTCTTCATCTGAGAAGCTTTCCAATACTCTCCAGAATCTCTTGCAAGTTTCATCGTCTTCTGTGCAACCACTATATTTTGAGATTGCTTTTAAGTGATGAAGATCAATAGAGGGCTTTCCGCATACCTTATATTCTAATTCTTTCCAGGTATATAATTTCATTAAGAATGTAGGGAAAACCATACCTATACCTTACTTAATTGCTTTCATTTATTTGTCAAATTCATTTAGTCTAGCATCCATTACCATTTGAACGTAATCATTGGCATTTTCCTTAGTTAAAATCTTATTCTTACCGCCTGGTACAAGTTCAATCTCAGTTCCATCAGTGAGGCATGTGACGAATTTCTAATCGTGATATTCCTAGAATTCTCTTTCTGGTAAGGTTTGAGCTAGATTCTTGATTCCATCCAACATCTGTAGGCAATATGAATCAATCATGTTAAGATCTGATCTATCTAAAGGCTCATCAATCAGTCTTTTCCAGAAGATTGAGGGGAAGTTAAGGTTTAAAATTTGTGAGCATCTTATACTCATACCAATTAAGGCTCCCATAAATTCAAACATTTGAATGTGAGAAGGCGATGAAGCAGAAGGACACGGGATCCATTTATCTCTGTGCTCTCCAAAGTCATTCTTCTGATTGCTGGTAGCTAATAGCAAAGGAAGTGCGTGTGATTGTAATTCTTTACACATTTCAAAGAATGTTTCTCTGTAAGGTCCACCAACATCAATACTTCCTTCTCCAATGAACTTTGAATTCCAGGCTCTATCAGTTGAATTATTAACCATCATTGGGAAGTATTTCTTAGCTGATAAGTATTTGAAGCACTGACCAAATACTGTGTATTCTCCTGTATGATCAATTTTGCCACTCTCAAAGAATCTTGCTGCTCTCATTCTGTTAATATTAATGTCTTTCTTCTCATTTGAAACTTCGAGATTTGTCACATATGCTGATTGATACTTATATTTCACTTAATACATTATGAATTCCTTTGCCTTCATAAAGTAAGCATTAAGTCTTGCAGAGGCTTCTAGTGACAGCTTAGTATTGTAATCAATAAATGGCACTAGTTGAGCAGCATACTTATTAAAGTCAAGAAGAATTTGAAGTCTCTTTCTTTTTTGAGCATCAGGGACTTTCTTCAGCTTATCTGAGAATCTTCTTTCATCTATTTCAATAACTGATGGATTGATATCTTTAATAAGCACTTCTCTGTTCTGGTAGCAATAATCTTCTATGAATTTGTAGAGATCATCATCTAATTTAGGATCAAATTTCTTCATTTCTTCAGCATAGACATTGTACTGCTCCTGAGTTTCTTGAAGAATATTTTGATTGATGGTGTATTGGAAATCTGGGCTTAGAGTGAATCTTAGACCATAGTAGTCTTGAGTCTTGTAATAGTTCTTCAACTCAAATGTTGGTAATTTCTCTAAATGCTTAGGCGTAAATCCTTGGCCGATTCTGAGATAAATGATAGGGTTGACATCATTGGAGTTAGCTTAGAAATAGGCTTCTTCTGTGAGGTTAAATTCATCAATAGATTCAGTCAACTTGGTGAAACTTATATACCATGATGTCTTCTCAGTGGTTTATCTGGTCTTAGTGAAATCGCAAGTGAACTCTCTTCCTCCTTCTTCAATATTGTCATCTAGTTCCTCAAGTTCTGCCCATTCTTTGCTCTCAATATCTTCTATCTGTGCTTTTACTGCATAGCAGATTCTTGGTAGAATTTCTTAGTTGTCTGGATTGGTGATGCAATCTCTGCAGTAGTAAGTGAATCTCTTCTGGTCATCCACAGTTTACATTGTGAAATGGAGGGGTCCTTCGACTGGAGTCTGGTGGCAAATTATACAAACTGCATATCTGTGCATATATCTATTAGTTAGAAGTTCTTCTTCTCCTTCGCAGCATACGAATGTACATTTAGCTCCAGCTTCTACTTTGTAGACTTTTAGGTGATCGAATCTCTTCAAGTGTTTGATGAATTCATCATCCTTTGATGCTTCTTAGTTAGAACAGGCTAAATGGTGGCCATTCACATCCTCACGACCAAAGGCATACACTCTGTTCTTAGTAGGATCTTTCTTTGGTGAAGCAATTAAGACAGTGTGGCATGATCCAACTGCAACTTATCTAACAATATAATCGTTGAAGTATTCAACTTTCTTAGGCTCCCAGAATTATGGTTAGAATACATTCTTATCTCTATCTCTGATACCGCATCTTCCAAATCCATTGAATCCCCATTAATATAACTCTCCTTCCTCAGTTAGACCCGCTGCGTGATCTTAATATACATCCATATCTACAAACTTAATAGTTGTGGCATCATATGCAAGTCTGCTGAATACTGATTTGTTCTGAACATTCTCTCCACTTCCTAGAGCTCCTTTACTGTTATAACCAGCACTCCATAGTTCAGTAACTCCACTGTTCTTTACCAAAAGTAAAGCCATAACACTATAACCAGCAACTACTTTCTCAGCCTTGATGGTTTGTCCCAGATCTATCTTTTCAAACTTGTTGAGGTTGGCAATATTTAATTTACTTAGCATGTTGCTTCCAGCGCAGAACAGTTGACCTTTATCAGTGATAGCAAGACTGAAATCATAACTGCAACTGATCTAGGTGACCTTATCCTTAACTGGCATTTTAATATTAAGCCAGCTCTTATTTTCGTATACTTCAGTTCCCATTCCACCTGCATTTGAAACTCCTTCACCTTAAAGTACACCTTTCTCGTTAATAATGAGGGTATGTCTAGCACCTAATCCAAATATTTGTGCTTTCTTATCCCATTTCTTAACGGTGTGTTTCTCAGCAGCATTCCAATATTCTTTATAACCACCTCTGTGGAGACTTCCATCTTCTAATTAGATGACAAGAGCGTTGTTGAAGGCTTGAATATCTCTTACTTTAGCCAGCACTTTCTTGATGATAGTTGGAGTCTCAAATTAACCTTAAGCCATGTCAATTCCCAATTTTCCATTATAGCAATCACCAAAAGCAAATATAGTTGAGGGTCTGCATGGATAGTGAAGATACACATTCTCATCATAAATATCAATACTCTTTCTTGCAATTTCCTCTGCAAATAATACCTGAAGGATTTCTTTACCCTCATAATCTCTTGAAATTGCAACAGCTGTATCTGGCTCAATTTCAGTCAACTCATCAAACATGAGAGTCATCTTTTCTATTTCATCTATTCTGAATTGAGCAGTGAACTTTGTGTTGAAAATCTTATGAGCAGACTCAAATGATTTCTTAACAGTCTTCTATTCAGCAGAGAGTTTGTTGAAATGTATCAAGTACATCAATAGCTTGTATTAGTTGGTCTCCTTTAGAACATCCTTGGCTCTTTGAATCTAAAGAATAGTCTCATTCTTGGTGTAGATACTGTGCACTTCCTTCTTAGATACTTTTTTCAAGTGTAATAGTTTCATAAGGATTTCAAGCAAGAGTAAATGATGTCTTTGATAAACTGAGTCTGGAGAATTTGCATTGAAAGTATACTTCTCTACAATACTCTTAAACATCCACATTTACTAGAGTTGCTCTTTTAGCTTGAAAGAGAGTTTTGAATAATTCTTCTGGACAACTTCAAGCATATTCAAAATGAATTCATTGATTTTAACTTTTAGTTCTGGGTCCTTATTGAAGAGATAGGATAGAGTCAAGAACTATTCAATCAAAGTTTGAAGAATGTCTTCTTTTAAGAGATCATCAGCACACTATTCCAAATAAATTTTTGAAACTGACAACACAAAATAGGGATTTGAATACTTAGTTGCTTTGTCTTCAGAACTGAATTGAACTCTGATACTTCTAAGTTTCTCATTTTTAAGATGCTTAATTAGTTCCTTAGAAGCCTTAAGAACATCTTCATGGAATAGTTCATCTATAAACTGTTTATATTCTGGTTCATTCTTGCACTTGATGATAATTCTCTTCATCAGTTCATTAATTTTCTTAACTAATTTCTTATTCCTAGTGTTGAATTGTACAAAGATAGCCTCATTTGATATAATCTTAAGGAACTATTTGAATTGGCGTTTCCTTTCTTGACTATTAAGCATTAGAGACAAAGACTCCTCAAACTTAATGGTTAGGATCTTTTACAGGATTCTTCTTGAGTAAAGTGTGAATAGAAGGTCTAAGGATTATTGGTATTCAGTGTAAGCTGAAGCTTCAGTGAATCCCTTAACTGATTTGAAGAGTGCCTCTGCAGTTTGTTATTCTAGCTTCTTTCTCTCTTTCAGTTCAAATTTCATGGTAACGCTAGTATCTTCTGTAACTAATTCCAAAACATATGAAATCATCTCATCACGGTCTTTCTGTTCTTTATCTTTTTGCTTTTTCTTGATTTCTTCATCTGTCAGTGAAGGTTTCTTAACTTATTTTTGTTAGTTTACATCTGGGCCAGCATTAATAGTAGTATCTAATGAGACCTCGATCTTTACTTATTCATCCTTGTTTTCCTCTGGTGGAATCTCAAATAAATCAGACTCTTTCTTTTCTTCCTCTTCAAATTAAGGTTAATCTCTCTTTACCTTTTTGGCTTCTTCTTCCTCTTACTTCTTTCTTTTCTCTTCTTCTATTCTCTTTTGTTCTTCTTTAACTAGACCATTGAGTTTGCTGGTTAGAGAGAAGTCGCTATCCACAGTCTTCACCATTTTAAGAACCTTAGCATAATCTAATCCTACATATTCAGATATAATCTTAGCTTGTTATTCATATTCTCTTTCTAGTTTCTTAGCATCATCCTAATCATCTTATTCATTCTGTACTTCAATTGTCTTGAGATGGATTTGGTCAACAAAATATTTCTGGTGAGCATCATCAAAATCTTCTCTATCAATAAGAATAATTGGTTTCTCTGTGATGCCTTTTACCTTGCGTTCCTGTCTCTCCAAAAATACTAGATATTCCTCTAAGTTCAATTCACAAGTTAGAATAACCTCAGCTTCTGAAAGTCTCTTAATACCGAGCTCAGTATATAGATCAGTGCTAGTGATAACCATAAACTCAGGTGTTTTGATTCTGTCATCTGGTGAGAAGAATCCGACCTTCAGTTGCATATCGACAATATTCTCAAAGTTAATTGCTCCAACTAAGTCATAGTCACTGTATTGCTTCTCAAGCAAGTGAGAGTTATAGCTGAAGAATACTTTATCAATGATTACTTGAGCTGATAATTCTTTTAGTTTGACTAGAGTAATTTTAGATTCACAGGCTGCACGTCTAATTTCAAAACATTTTTACTCAACCCAATCAAGTTATAAGGTGATGGGAGTCTTGAGGATCTTGCAGGATTCAGCAAAGAGTAAATTCAAGAAATCAGTGAATACATTTTGCATCTGTGGCTGCTTTAGGAAATCAATAAATTGCTCTTCGCGTTCATGGATCAAAGAGAATATGATTTTAGTGATTGAAATCTTGAAGTTCAGTTGTTCAATGCTCATTTACTCACTCTTTTATTTTGATAGAGCTATAATACCTTCTTGAATCAATTTAAGCATGAGGTCCTTCTCCATAAGTAAATCCTTGATAGGTAGTTGATTTGTTCTCTTTTAGTTGGTGTCTATTAAAACCAATTCTTAAGGATCTAAAATCATTACTTCATTGTTATCTTAGGAGGTTTCATTAATAAACAAACCAATTGCTTTGTTAGTCTTAGATTCAAAGTTCATTGTAGTTTTGGGAACTTTGAGGTTTTTCTTGGCTTAATCTTCTTAATCTTCAATCCATTGGTCAGCAAATCCAAGCAAAGCAATCTTGTTTTCATTCTTATCATGGGCAATTACTCCAGTTGAGAGACCTTGTAATTCACCTCCGAATAAGCTCAAAATAGCATCTTTCTCTTGGAAATTAAGATCTAGGATTTGATGGACTGAATCTTTAAGTTCATTCTCATGAAGATGACGCCATACAGAGTTCTCAAGCATCTTTCTTAGAAGATTAACAATAGCATTGCTGACTCCATACATGCCTTGAGACTCAAACTTTCTGGCCCAAATCTTATTTCTTATAGATATTAAGTAGTTAAACAGTAACTTAGTGAACTTGTTGGAATTTCCTAGTTAACTCTTAGTCTTGATCTTTTCCAATAATTAAGCTTGATGGCTGTGTTGGTTTCCTCCGCTAGTCATAATTTTAACACTCTCTTCAAAGAGTTCAGGTGGTAATATGTTAACTAAGTGCTCAAGGATCTTGATTACTAGCACTTTAAGAACTGGGGTTCCATTGCATAATATACCGATAAGAGTACCAATTCTATTGGGATGTGAGATATTGAACAAAATATGAGAGGCATAAGCATTGCCAGTAGAAACTGATGCAATAAGGTTGATCATTTGGAGCATTCTATGAGTGAATATTATGTTGTAGAACTCCTGGAACTTGCCAAGTTCAATCTCTTCTTTAAGCTTGTCTTGAAGAGCTTGTTCTTGTTCCAAATCTATGAAAGCTTCACCTCCTTCATAATCATTATTGTAGTCGTTGTCGTATTCGTTTCCATAGTCATTCACAACTGCAGCTACAGGATCAGCAAGTGCTGCTGATAAAAGGCCATTAGTACCATCTGCATCTAGTTTGAAGTAGGTACCGATCTTTCTGAATCTGTTCATAAGTCTCACAAAGATCTTCCAAGAGATGCCTTCGAATTTCTAGGCAAAGTCAACAAAGTTCTGTAGCTCCTTGAAGATAATCTCATAAGCTTGACTGAGGAGTTAGAGAGTAGCATCTACATCAACAACTGACTCAATTCTTTCCAATGATGGCATCAGGGCTTGCTTATTAGTCTCCTTCAATTTTATCTTAGTACTTTCATCCTAAGGCCTTAGACTCTTTCCTAAACTTGTTACTAGAACGAATTCAAATAGATCTAGAACTTCTTTGCACAATTCAATCTTATTAAGAAGAGCGAAATCTTCTTTCCTTTCCTATTCTTTTGTCTTAACCTATCCCTGAACAGCTGCCTCTTTAAACAAGAACTCATACTTGAACTTTGATCCCCACAAGCTTCTGAGCTTCTCAGACTCTTTATTGCCGTCTCTAAGAACCTTAAAGATCTTCAAGTCATTCAGCATTTTATGATCATTGGCACTATAGTCCCATTTAATGGCATTTAAGATTTATCGTATTTCAGTCTCATCCTTAGACTTAACTAACTTCTTTAATAGACCACTGATTATTTAGAAGAAATTGTTTCTGGCTTGCTATTCTAGGAGCTTACCACAACCTCTGATGTCGTCTAAGTAATGAACTAGATGATTGGAGTTTCCACGAAGAGATGAACAGAACCAGTTTATCACATCAAAAAGATGAGGAATCTATTTGTTCATCAATTTACCAAAGAGCTTCAAACCTGCTACTCTGAGTGAGGCATTCAAATATACTGTCTCAACTTATTTCTTTAAGCGCTTCAAGGATATAGCTGATTGAAGGCAGGCCAGGATACTTCCACTTATAGAATCAAAGACTTTGCCTTGCCCAACATTCTCCATTGACTTAATCACACCCTTACTTTATTGCATCATACGCCACTGGTGAAGCTTTTTCTTCCATTCTTTATTGTTCTTGGGCTGTTACATTTTTTGCTATTGTTATCTCTTAGCCTCTAACTGCTCTTCATTAAGCTCTTATTCATCCTCAGCCTACTCTTATTGTTGCCCTTCATTTTCTTTGTTCATCATTTTATGCTTTTGGTCTGCTATTTCTGATGTTGTTCTCATAAGAACTACTTCATCCTATGCTTGTTGAGATAGTTCCCAAGCTTCAGGAATGCTGAGTTTTAAGAGGAACTCAGATTTTTCTACGATTCTTAAAGTAATGGTTTCAATATCCTTCTCTACCTTATCATAGTCAAGCTGGCTTTAAGTTTTATCTAGGGAGAGTTCATCAGCATTATTTACAGATGTATCAATCATAACTGTAGATTCACTGTTTGAAGCTACCTCGTCTTCCTTATGAGAAATGACTCCTTATAAAAGTAGCTTTTGCTTTTTCTTTTCAATAGCTTCACTGATTGATTTCTTGATTTCTTAATAGAAGGTTCTCATTCTACTGGCTACAGCCCATCTCTTTTGAATCTGATCAAACTTAGGATTCTACTTTAGCTATGAGAATATTTTCTGATCTCTTTCTCTTTTATCAGGGATGTCTGAAGCATTTATTTCCTATTCAATTTCGTATTCCTCAACCAAAGTGATAAAGTCTGCTGTTAAATTAGAGAACTTAATCATAGGAGCAAAAGATGCTCTTACTAATTTCTCACCAGTCAGTCCACCCACATTACCCCAAACTACTGTCTTAGAAAAGTGCTTTTGCAAGAATTCTATAAACTTTTCTACTTTTTGATTTTAACCTAAGTGAAGGATTGCCAATAGAGTATTATCCTCTGCTGTATTACCAAAGAGCTAACTAGAGGTATCTATTTATTAAGATCCTTGATTTAATTTATCACCCTTCTCAGCAAAGAAAGCCAATAGAGCTTAGTCTTCTGTGATTTCAGTCAGCTCCTACAGCTTCTTAATTGTTCTTTTTGAGAAATGGTGCAAGAATCTATTCTCAAATCCACCTGAAAAGACTTTACTATGCAAAAGAAGTTTATAATTTTTCTCTTCATCAGTTTCCTTATCTGCTTTCTTAATTCTGATGAGACTGTAAGAGAATCTACCAATTAACCAGGTGCATGAACGCAAAATTTAATCCAAATAATCATTAATAGAGAGAAGTTCAGTCCCGAAAGAAGGAGTAATCTCAAGTTTAAATCCATAGCACTCAGGCACTGGATGTCCAATCAAGTATTCAAGTCTTAACTTTTTGATATCGTTATATTCAAATTCAACTTTAATTTCATCTCTTGATTCAAAGATCTGAGTTGCATAAGTTGATGTTTCACTTGATATTCTATAAAGGTCTGATGAGGTGTGGGGATTAACGACTTTAATTCCCTTAAGGAAGTCCAAAGGTGGGAACTTAGACTTAGCTGAGTAAGAAACTTTAAAGGATTCAGCTCCTTTGCAAGAAATAGTCATTGGTTCTTTTATCTCATAGATATAAGGATGACTAGATTCAACAATGAATGTAGGCTTTAGAACTTTGTCCATTGTCTTTTCGATAGCTTTTATTTCAGTGAAATAACCACAGAGAACATCAATCAAAGCAATAATAGAATTAGACACAGGTGACATAACAGCAATGTCAACTTCCATAGTTGAGAATGTGCTCACATACAGAGAAATAAGTGAGTAGACATTAGTAACTTCAGATATAATTTTTTGGCAATACTTTTTGCAAATAACTTCTTAATGTTTAGCAGTTTCTGAGTCTTATTCTTGTTTGAGATGTGAATAGAATCTCAATAGTAAATCCTTTAAGGCTGAAGTAATCTTAGCTGATTACTAGGCTAAGAGATCTAAAAGGGTAATCATGAACTTTTCCATATAGCGCTTCTATTAAAGTGATTGGTCTTTGTATTCAGTGTAAAAGACCAAGAATTTTTCACAGAATCTGTAAATGAATTGATAAACAGCTTGCTGTAGATCTGATTTAGTTAAATCACAATAATTATTAGGGAATGTTGTATTTTCAATAACCTAAAGAGCTTAATCACTCTGAATTTTCATTATATCACTTAGTAAAGTGAACAGTTCATTTAAATTCTATTCATTATTAATAAGTTTTCTAATCGTCTCATGCCTAGCAAAATTTGTAATAACTAGCAAAGCATATTCTCTATTTTTGCTATTGCTTAAATCAGCTAATGAAGATTTAAGAATGCTATTGATTTCCAAGAAGGAATTATAAATCATACCTAGACCCATAGACATTGAGAGCAAGCATTCATCGTATATTTCTTTCCAAAGAAGCTGGATTTCAGCATTTTAGAATTCCTTATTAAATCCTTTTTCAATGATACTCACAACAGTGTTCTTGAATTGCTTGTAGAAGTTATCATAAATCACTTCATCCTAGATTATATCCTTCAAATCGATTTCACAAATAGTAAGAGAGATCAAATTACTCTTCAAGACTTTAAGAGTGAAGTAAAAAGAGTATTGCTGTTCTAAAGTTTTAGTTGTCTTTGGTTGATCTATCAAAGAGATGTATGATTCCAAAAGTTCACTTAATTTAGTAAAGAAGTATGGTGTCAAGTTTGTGCAGAATGGACTCTTGAATTGAGAGAGGAGTCTCTTGGTGGCTTCTTCATACTTCTTTGGGTTCCATTTAATTTATGGCCTTTCTCTTTCTAGGTTATTTGATGAATCAGCTAATAAACTCATAATAAGGAACTTATTCTCATCGATTGTTGCAATATCAAATGGCTTCTATGCATCTTCTTTCACAACACTTTTAATAGGTTGAATTCCTAAGGCAGAGAGAACATTATCCATTTGTCTTTCTTTGACTGATTTAGTAACTGGCAAATCCTTGTTTCTAATTGCATTTATTCTTCTTTTTAAGTAAGATATCTAGAATTCAGATTCTTCCTTAACAACTCTCTTAAAGTTGGGGCATATGAAAGAATAGAGCTCCTTATCTTTTCTATTTAAATACCATAATCTGTGATTGTAGATATCATATGTTACAACACCATCTTAATCAGCATTCAAATCATCATTCAATTTAGACTTAGCAAGTCTAATACCTGTGGCAAGGTCATAGAAATTCATATTTCTTTTATGAATCATAAGAAGTAGCTTTCCATTTGTTACGAAACTAGCTCTTTTAAGGATGAATTTGGGTTTAACTACTGGATTATCCTTGTCTTTCAGAAGTGGAATTTATCTGACTGGCTTTAATTTCAAATCATTTTTGCCTAATTCATAAACTTCAATAACATATTGATAATGAGTTAGATCATCAGTTGCTTTCTTGGCATTAGGGTCATTTGGGGCAGCCTAAGCCATTTGCTGTTACTATTAATTTTATTGATTCTCTCCCTAATTTTCTTCTTTCTCCTCCTCTTCGTCATCATCTAAATCATATTTAACAAATAAAATTACCTTTCTCAGGTTTTTTATATGAGATAGCATAAATATAGTTGCTATCAGTAAACAAAGGAGTAATTCCCATATATCTATTATTTTCTTTGTCATCTTTCCACTCTAAGTTTATTGGATTAGCCTTATCAATGACGACTGCTTCTTTTATTTCATCTAAAGTTACTGGATCTAATATGTATAGAGCTTTGGTCGTTGCTGTTTAGCTTCTGCATAATAGTCTTCCATTGAAGTATAGAAGTTTACATTTTTCTTAAAGTCTATAGTTCTTCTGAGCATAAACTTTGCCAATCATTTGATCTCCATTTTCGCCAGTGCCTATCTTAAAGAGTCCATATTTCTTAAGATGAAGATAGAAGTATTAACCATCAGTAGTAAAACCTAAGTTTTTACAAATGCTTTTATCATTTGGGATCAAATTCTACAAATAAAACAGTATAGCATCTTGTTTAACTTTTTCAATTTCTTAGAACAATCTAGGGTTTAAAGCACTTTCTTCAATGTCGAAATTTATACGTCCGATCTCTTCTGAAAAATCGAACTTGTCAAATTTGTGTTTTTCAATGAGATTAATACCTAAGATAAAGTCCTCTACGTTTGATCTCAAGATTCCGATCACAAGAATCATTTTTAAGGCAAGTTCTTTTGTTTGCATATCTTTAATGGCAGGATTTTCTAAGATGGTAGTAAGGAATTCTCTGGCTTCATTTATAGTCTGATCAGCAACAAAGAAAGTCTTGTTTATTCCATATAAGGCCATGGGTGATGACCCTCTGAAACTATCATAAAGATATTGAAGGGATGTTTTTAAAATGGTAGGAGCAATATTCTGTATTTCCTTTAAAAGATGGATTGAAAATTTGAGACCTCCTTATAAGCTAAGCTGTAGAGCTTCTGAGCTATCTTCCATGGTATTCTTTTCTTCAAAAAATCTTCTTACAAAGTCGAAGAAACCAGCTCCCTTAAAGATATATTAAAAATTAAGCTTACTTCTTTCTTTGATTCCTTATATTTTTCTACGTATAAGTTATACAGTATAAAGAATTTCTTCTACTAGAGAGTAGTAAACTCTGAAACCTCTGTGGGACAGTACACAGTGAAGTACTTTTCAAAATCTACATTATAAAAGTTAGAAAATCTTTTAATTATTACTTGGTTCTTTGAGGTAATCGATGTTAGCCTCTGGAGAGGAGAATCCAGCAGTGATGTTCTGATGAATTTCAGATATGAGCTTCTTTATATTGATGTCTTCGCAGTGGCTGTTTACCTAGTTGTTGTTCTCTTTTAGGCATGATTCAATCTCAAATTCACCAACTATTTTTTCTTTCTTAACTTTCTCATAAATCAAGTTTATGAGTTGGTTTTCGAAAAGGAACTCTGCATTCATATGGAAGGACATTTCCTCCGCTATTTCATTCTTAAGATGACCTTTAAAGGCCGTCTTTAAAGATTAGTTTCCCATTTGTCAGAATATCTTTCTAACTATAAGCAATATATATTAATTATTATCTCCTAATCTAGTATCCTTTTATACTAATTCATTTTATGGGGTTTTGGG